>LVTN01000205.1:76875-96531 GCA_001649415.1 Musa itinerans | reverse complement strand
GGCAATTGGGCCCTTGATAGACCCAGATTGGGCCGAATGGATCAACCCATTCGGACCCAGATTTCTTGGCCGGTGGTGGCACCGCCCAGGAGCTCAGTCTCCTAGGAAAGCTGGGCGGTGGAACCGCCCCTGTCAAGCGGTGGCACCGCCCAGGAGCTCGGTCTCCGAGCTCTGCCAGGCGGTGGTACCGCCGGACCCCGAAATTTCGGGAGATGATAGTTTTGAGCTTGAAATTCAAATCTGTTTGGGGCCTATATATATCCCACCCTTTCAGCCATGAAAGGGAACCAAAAAGCACCAAAATTTGGATTTTACTCTGTAATTTTTTAGAGCTCAAAAGTGTTGTAAAAGTCAAAAGTTCTCCTCGCTCTTTTCTTTCATGTTTTGATCATTCAAGAGAGGAATGAAAATTCTGTAAGGATTGTCTCCTAAGCCCGTCAAAAGGAGTGAAATTATAAAAGGGTAGTTAGCCTTCGCCTATTGAAGGAATGCATCTAGTGGAAGATAGCTAACTTGACACCCAAAATTGCAAAGGGTCTTCCCTATCTTAAGTTAAAGTAATTTCTGAATCGGCTTTCATACCGAAATCTCTTTTATTGTACGAACGTCGTTTTAAATCGTCGAAAGTTTTCCGCTGCACTAATTCACCCCCCCCCCCCCCCCTTTGGCTCTTCTTGTTTCTATTTTTCACTTATATCTCTAAAGTATCTACATGACAAACATACTAAGCAACTCTCCGCAAGTCTTATTAGACAATGATATCTTGGCGTGAGTTCACCTAAATAGTTATCAACACTAATAACTGAATGGAGTACCAAATGGTAATGTTGGCTATCTATTATTTTTTGTTATAACAAGTGTTGATTCTGCCACTCGTTCTTGGATGAATGTTTTGAGCCAGAAAATTAGGAATTGATGTTTATGATTATTATATAGCTTGATAAAGGGCCAATGTGATAAACTTTGGAAAGCATAATTTAGGATTAATTAGTAGGAAACATATATCTAGGAAGGATATAAGAACACTACATAAAAAAACATACCCTTTTCTTTTTATAGTTTTTCCACTTTCAGTTTTAGTACATCTCTTTATCTTCCTCTTCACCTCTTTTTTCGACAATCAGTTTGAGATCGAATGGTTCGATTTGGCTTATCATTTAAATAATATTTTTTATTTTTTTTAATTCTCCAATGAGAATCTCCTCTCCATCCTTCTCCCTCCCTCATTAACACTCGAAATAGATAAGATCCCTTTCGGTTTGGCCATGGATCGATGAAGCCTCGAAATTAATTATAGATAGAAATAGATGAGATTCCTATTGGTTTGATTATGAAATGAAAATTGAATTCCTTGATTGGCTACTCTGAAATGTTTAAAGGAGTTATGGTGTCTTCTGCTCGTCTTTTAAAGGATTTTTTTTATCTTGACTTTTGTTATAACCCCCTATTTCTATTTTTAACTTATACCTCTAAAGTATCTACGAGACAGATACCAAGCTATGCTCCTCAAGTCTTATTTGACAATAATATCTTGGCATGAGTTCACCTAAATAGTTATCAACACTAATAACTGAATGAAGTACCAAATGGTAATGTAGCTATCTATTTTTTGTTATAACAAGTGTTGATTCTACCACTCATTCTCGGTCGTATGTTTTGGGTCAAAGAAATTAGGAATTAAATTTTATTATTACTATATAGCATGATAAAGGGCCAATGTGATAAGCTTTGAAAAGAAGAATTCAGGATTAGTTAGTAGGAAACATATATCTAGGAAGGATATAGGAACCCTACTTAAAAAAATATACCCATTCCTTCTTTAAGTTTCTCACACCAAGTCACATATATTTGCTATTGCAATCACACACATTGAGAGTTAGGGTGAAAACCCACTTTTTATTAGTAAAAAAATATGATAGTTTATCAAAATACTCGACATTAGGAAGAACAAAAATTATTCAGTTTTATCTTTCTAGTGATATTAGTATTTTGGTTTACCATTCAAATAAGAAGGAATTCAACAAAGTGAAAAAACATCATATTTCATCCAAGAAGAAACACTGGAAAAGCTCAAGCATCATCATGCCCTAGCAGCGTAGTGAGCATTACCTTGTAGTTTCCCGAATTGTCACCTTGATTGCTTGTTCGAGTGGCACACTATTCCACTTGTAGTAGGCCACCTCTATCGCCTTTAGATCAACCTCCGCACGAGTACTAATTATTCGAGTAAGAGAATTCTCATCAGTTCCTAGACCTTTTATAGCCAACCGGATTACCTTCTCCAAGTATCTCTCTATGCAGCATGTGCAACGTATGGTAGCCCTTATTGTAGCGAGGAACTCATTTTTGCGATCAGATTTTAAATCCTGCGAGAAAACAAAATCTAATCAAATATTAAGAAACAATTGTTGTATGACATGAAGCCTTGATACATCTTAGTATAAAGTTCCATATTTTCGAGGTTAAAACAATTGATTTTATTTATCAAGAGTACTCGTTAAAATCAAATCGAATATGCATAGCATATTGTCTACCAACCATGCACATTAAGATAAGTCACTTACGCTACTATTAGAACATAGGCTATATTAGTTTGAGCACATAAATAGATGAAATATAAATTCAAGTTCAGATGGATAAGAAATAATTGGAAGATAGTAAAACCCTCATTCGAAGTTTGATATATTATCAAAGATAAAAAATACATAGATAGAGGATAAAATGTTGGCCAAGCTATTTTAGCTTAGATGGTTAAATGCAATACAACCTGAAGATTATAGACTCTAGTTCCTAAAATATCAATTTGTAATATATAAAAATTGAACAAAGTATTGGAATATGGAGAAGTCATCGAGAAAATTCAACCATGATGAAAAATACAAACACCCAAATATCAAATAAGTTATTTAGTAGAAAAATTCATGATTCATGATGAAAGGCCATTACATTAACATCAAATTTTTTAAAAAATTTTAAAATCAAATAGTGGTAAGATTATGCATCAAAAAACCAATAAATCAAAGGCTCAACCTTTTGGACAATAGAACATGACTATGATACAAACATCTCACCAATCATTATTCAAAGTCAACAAAGATATTGTGTAGCATAACCACTACATAAAATTGAAACTATTAAATGTTATCAATGATAGAAGAAATTCAGACACCTAATAAAGTTGTTGTAATATATGCTACTATGATGGAGCTTATACCTTGTTAATGGGTTTACGATACTCATTTTTGTAATAGCTTATTGCTGCAATCAACGGAGCTTTGCTTCTTGTAGTGATAATCCTAATGAGTTCTTCATGGTTGTAATCCTTCTTAGTGATCTTTTCATGCAGCATCTTGGCCTCCGATTTTTCTATTCTCCAACGAGAATCTCCGCTCCATCCTTCTCCCTCTCTCATCAACACTCGGAACATATAAGATCCCTTTTGGTTTGGCTATGGATCAATGAAGCCTCGAAATTGATTATAGATAGAAATAGATGAGATTCCTATTGGGTTGACTATGAAACAAAAATTGAATTCCTTGATTTGCTACTCTGAAATGTTTAAAGGAGACATGGTGTCTTCTGCTCATGTTTTTTAAAGGATTTTTTTGATCTTGACGTTTGTTATATCCCCCTATTTCTATTTTCACTTATACCTTTAAAGTATCTACGTGACAAACATACCAAACTATTCTCATCAAGTCCTGTTAGACAATGATATCTTGGCGTGAGTTCACCTAAATAGTTATCAACACTAATAACTAAATGGAATACCAAATGGTAATGTTGCTATCTATTTTTTGTTATAACAAGTATTGATTCTACCACTCATTCTTAGTTGTCTGTTTTAGGTCAAAGAAATTAGGAATTGATTTTTATGATTACTATATAGCATGATAAAGGGCAATGTGATAAACTTTGAAAAGCAGAATTGAGGATTAGTTAGTAGGAAACTTATATCTAGGAAGGATATATGAACCCTACTTAAAAAACATAAAGTTTCTCACACCATAAGTCTCAGATATTTGCTATTGCAATCACACACATTGAGAGTTAGGGTGAGAACCCACTTTTTATTGGTGAAAAAATATTATAGTTTATCAAAATACTCAACACTAGGAAGAACAAAAATTATTCAGTTTTATCTTTCTAGTGATATTAGTATTTTGGTTTACCATTCAAATAAGAAGGAATTCAACAAAGTGAAAACAACATCATATTTCATCAAAGAAGAAACACCGAAAAAGCTCAAGTATCATCATGTCCTAGCAGCGCAGTGAGCATTGCCTTTTAGTCTCTCGAAGTGTCACCCTTGATTTTTTGTTTGAGTGGTACACTATTCATCTTGTAGTAGGCCGCCTCTATCACCTTCAGATCATCCTCCGCATGAGTAGTTAATATTTGAGTACGAGAATTCTTATCGATTCGTAGACAATTGATAGTTAACCGGATTATCTTACCCAAGTATCTCTCTGGGCACCATGTGCAACGTATGATCACCCTTAATGCAGCGAGGAACTCGATCAGGTTTTAAATCCCGTAAGAAGGCAAAATCTAATCAAAAATCAAGAAATAGTTGTTGTTTGACATGAAGCCTTGATGCATCTTAGTCCAAAGTTCCATATTTTTGAGGTCAAAACAATTGATTTTATTTATCAAGAGTACACCTTAAAATCGAATCAAATATGCATTAGCATGTCTGCGAACCATGCACATTGAGTTAAGTACCTTACACTACTATTGGAACATAGGTTGTATTAGTTTGAGTAGATAGATAGATGAAACATAAATTTAAGTTCAGATAGACAATAAATGGTTGGTTGTAGAGGACAATAAAAACCTCCTCCGAAGTTTAATAAACGATCAAAGATAAAAGTCCATGAATAGAGGATAAGATGTTAGGTAAGCTATTTTAACTAAGATGCTCAAATACAATACAACCTAAAGATTATAGACTCTAGTTCCTCAAATATTAATTTGCGATATAGAAAAAGAGAACAGAGCATTGGAATTGGGAGAAGTTATGAAGAAAATTCTACCATGATGAAAGATACAAACACCCAAATATCAAGGGTTTTAATTTCACATGTTCAATCAATATTTATTTGCATGTCCATCCGAGCGGATGGAATAAACTACACCGGACCATCCAGTTTAGTTTTCTCTTCTTTCAGTTTCAGTATATCTCCTTATCTTCCTCTTCTCCTCTTTCTTCGACAATCAGTTTGAGATTCCTTTAGGTTTGATTATGAAACAAAAATTGAATTCCATGATTGTCTACTCTGAAATGTTTAAAGGAGACATGGTCTCTTGTGCTCATGTCTTTTAAAGGATTTTTTTTATCTTTAATTTTGTTATATCTCTCTGTTTCTATTTTAAACTTATACCTCTGAAGTATCTACGTGACAAATATACCAAGCTATTCTCCTTAAGTCATGATGGACAATAATATCATGGCGTGAGTTCGCCTATATAGTTATAAACACTAATAGCCGAATAGAGTACTAAATGGTCACTGTGACTATCTATTTTTTGTTATAACAAGTTTTGATTCTATCGCTCATTCTTGGTCATATGTTTTAGGCCAGAGAAATTAGCGATTGAGATTTATGATTGCTATATAACATGATATAGCAGAATTAATGATTAATTAGTAGAAAACATATATTTAAGAAAAATATAGGAACCCTACATAAAAAAACATATACTTTTTTATTTAATTTCTCACACCACAAGTCATAGATATTTGCTATTGCAATCACACACATTGAGAGTTAAGGTGAGAACCCACTTTTTATTGGTGAAAAAATATAATAGTACATCAAAATACTCGATACTAGAAAGAACAAAAATTATTCAGTTTTATCTTTCTAGTGATATTAGTATTTTGGTTTACCATTCAAACAAGAAATTCAACAAAGTGAAAACAATATCATATTTCAACCAAAAAGAAACACTGGAAAAGCACAAGCATCATCATGCCCTAGTAGCGTAGTGAGCATTACCTTGTAGTCTCTCGAATTGTCATCTTGATTGCTTGTTCGAGTGACACACTGTTCCACTTGTAGTAGGCCACCTCTATAGCCTTTCGATCAACCTCCGCACGAGTACTAATTATTCGAGTAAGAGAATTCTCATCAGTTCCTAGACCTTTTATAGCCAACCGGATTACCTTCTCCAAGTATCTCTCTAGGCAGCATGTGCAACGTATGGTCGCCCTTAATGTAGCGAGGAACTTGTTTTTGCGATCAGATTTTAAATCCTACGAGAAAACAAAATCTAATCAAATATTAAGAATCAGTTGTAGTATGACATGAAGCCTTGATGCATCTTAGTTTAAAGTTTCATATTTTCAAGGTTAAAACAATTGATTTTATTTATCAAAGGTACTCGTTAAAATCAAATCGAAGATGCATAGCATATTGTCTGCCAACCATGCACATTAAGATAAGTCACTTACACTACTATTAGAACATAGGCTATATTAGTTTGAGCACATAAATAGATGAAATATAAATTCAAGTTCAGATGGATAAAAAATAATTGGAAGATAGTAAAAACCTCCTCTGAAGTTTGATATATTATCAAAGATAAAAAATACATAGATAGAGGATAAAATGTTGGACAAGCTATTTTAGCTAAGATACTTCAATGCAATACAACCTGAAGATTACAGACTCTAGTTCCTAAAATATCAATTTATAATATAGAAAAATTGAATAAAGTATTGGAACCTAGAGAAGTCATGGAGAAAATTCCACCATGATGAAAAACACAAACACCCAAATATCAAATGAGTTATTTAGTAGAAAAATTCATGATTCATGATTTATGGTGAAAGGCTATGACATTAACATCAAATTTTTTTAAAAATTTTTAAAAGCAAATGGTGGTAAGATTATGCAACAAAAAACCGATGAATCAAAGGCTTGAACCTCTTGGACATTAGAACATGACTATGATACAAACATCTCACCAATCATTATTCAAAGTTAACAAAGATATTGTGTAGCATAACCACAACATAAAATTGAAACTATTAAATGTTATCAATGATAGAAGAAATTCAGACACCTAACAAAGTTGTTGTAATAGAAGTTGCTTATACCTTGTTAATGGGTTTACCATACTCATTTTTATAATGGCTTATTGTTGCAATCACTGAGCTTTGCTTCTTGTAGTGATAATCCTAATGAGTTCTTCATGGTTGTAAGCCTTCTCAGTGATCTTTTCATGCAGCATCTTGGCCTCTGATTTTGTCAAGTGTTGATTCTATTTTTTATTATAATAAGTGTCGATTCTACCACTCATTCTTGGTCATATGTTTTGGGCCATAGAAATTAGGAATTGATGTTTATTATTACTATATAGCATGATAAAGGGTCAATGTAATAAACTTTTGAAAGCAGAATTCAGGATTAGTTAGTAGGAAACAAATATCTAGGAAGGATATAAGAACTCTACATAAAAAAACATACCCTTTTCTTCTTGTAGTTTCTCACTCTATAAGCCACAGATATATGCTATTGCAATCACAAACATTGAGAGTCATGGCGAGAACCCACTTTTTAATTATTAAAAAATATGATAGTTTATCAAAATACTTGACATTAGGTAGAACAAAGATCATTCAGTTTTATCTTTCTATTGATATTAGAATTTTAGTTTACCATTCCAACAAGAAGGAATTCAACAACATCATATTTCATCCAGGAAAAACCACTGGAAAAGCTCAAGCATCATCATATCTTAGTAGCGCAGTGAGCATTGCCTTTTAATCTCCCAAATTGGTACCCTTGATTGCTTGTTCGAGTAGCATACTGTTCCTCTTGTAATAGACCGCATCTATCACTTTTAGATCATCCTTCGCACGAGTAGTAATTATTCGAGTAAGAGAATTCTTATCGGTTCCTAGACCATTGATAGTCAATTGTATTATCTTCCTTAAGTATCACTCTGGGGAACATGTGGAACGTATGATCGCCCTTAATATAGTGAGGAACTCGTTTTGGTGATCGGGTTTTAGATCCTGCAAAAAGGCAAAATCTAATAAAAAATCAAGATAGTTGTAGTTTGAGATGAAGCCTTAATGCATCTTAGTCCAAAGTTTTATATTTTCAAGGTTAAAATAATTGATTTTATTTATTAAGGGTACAACTTAAAATTGAATCGAAGATGCATTAGCATATTCTCTACCAACTATGCACATTGAGATAAGTCCCTAACACTACTATATGAACATAGGCCATGGTAGTTTGAGCAGATAGATACATGAAATATAAATTCAAGTTCAGATATACGAGAAATGGTTGGGTGTGCAGGACAGTAAAAACCTCCTCTGAAATTTAATATATGATTAAAGATAAAAAGTCCATGGATAGAGGATAAGATGTTGGGTAAGCTATTTTAGCTGAGATTCTAAAATACAATACAACCTAAAGATTATAGACACAAGTTCCTCAAATATTAATTTTCGATATAGAAAAAGAGAATAGAGCGTTAGAATCGGGAGAAGTCATGGAGAAAATTCTACCATGATGAAATATACAAACACTGAAATATCAAGAGTTTTAATTTAATATGCTCAATCAGTATTTATTAGCCTGTCCGTTAGAGCGGATGGAATAAACTAGACCGAACCATCTAGTTTAGTTTTCTTTTCTTTCGGTTTCAGTACATCTCCTTATCTTCCTCTTCACCTCTTTTTTCAACAATCAGTTTCAGATCGAATGGTTCGATTTGGTTTGACATTGAAATAATATTTTTTTATTTTTTTCTATTCTCCAAAGAGAATCTCCTCTCCATCATTCTCCTTCTCTCATCAACACTCGTAACAGATAAGATCCCTTTTGGTTTGGCCATGGACTAATGAAGCCTCGAAATTATTATAGATAGAAATAGATGAGATTCCTATTGGTTTGGCTGTGAAACGAAAATTGAATTCCTTGATTGGCTACTCTGAAATGTTTAAAAGAGACATGATCTATCCTGCGCATGTCTTTTAAAGGATTTTTTTTATCATGACGTTTGTTATATCTCCTGTTTCTATTTTTCAATTATATCAATGAAGTATATACATGACAAACATGCTAAGCAGTTCTCCTCATGTCCTGTTGGACAATGATATCTTTGCGTGAGTTCACCTAAATAGTTAACAACACTAATAATTGAATGGAGTACCAAATGGTAATGTTGCTATCTATTTTTTGTTATAGCAAGTGTTGATTCTACCACTCATTCTTGGTCATATGTTTTGGGTCAGAGAAATTAGGAATTAATTTTTATGATTATTATATAGCATGATAAAAGGCCAATGTGATAAACTTTGAAAAGCAGAATTCATGATTAGTTAGTAGAAAACATATATCTAGGAAAGATATAGGAACCCTACCTAAAAAACATACCCTTTCCTTTTTTAAGTTTCTCACATAACAAGTCACAAATATTTGCTATTGCAATCACTCACATTGAGAGTTAGGGTGAGAACCCACTTTTTATTGGTGAAAAAATATGAAAGTTTATCAAAATACTCGACATTAGAAAGAACAAAAATCATTCAGTTTTATTTTTCTCGTGATATTAGTATTTTGGTTTACCATTCAAACAAGAAAGAATTCAACAAAGTGAAAACAACATCATATTTCATCAAAGAAAAAATACTGAAAAAGCTCAAGCATCATCATGTCCTAGCAGCGTAGTGAGCATTGCCTTTTAGTCACTCGAAGTGTCACCCTGGATTTCTTGTTCAAGTGGTACACTGTTCCTCTTATAGTAGGCCACCTCTATCGCATTCAGATCATCCTCTGCACGAGTAGTAATTATTCGAGTAATAGAATTTTTATTTGTTCATAGACAATTGATAGTCAACCGAATTATCTTCCCCAAGTATCTCTCTATGCAACATATGCAACGTATGATCACCCTTATGAACAATATTTTCTAGTTTTTTCTATTCTCCAACGAGAATATCCTCTCCATCCTTCTCCCTCCCTCATCAACACTCGGAACAGATAAGATCCTTTTTGGTTTGGCCATGGATCGATGAGATTCCTTTTGATTATAGATAAAAATTGATGAGATTCCTATTGGTTTGACTATGAAATGAAAATTAAATTCCTTTATTAGCTATTTTGAAATATTTAAAAGAGACATGATCTATCCTGTGCATGTCTTTTAAAGGATTTTTTTGATCATGACCTTTGTTATATCCCCTGTTTCTATTTTTCAATTATATCGCTGAAGTATCTACATGACAAACATGCCATGCAGTTCTCCTCAAGTTGGACAATGATATCTTTGCGTGAGTTCACTTAAATAGTTATCAACATTAATAATTGAATGGAGCACCAAATGGTAATGTTGCTATCTATTTTTTATTATAACAAGTGTTGATTCTACCACTCGTTCTTTGTCGTATGTTTTAGATCCGAGAAATTAGGAATTAGTTTTTATGATTACTATATAGCATGATAAAGGGCCAATGTGATAAATTTTGAAAAGTAGGAAACATATATCTAGGAAGGATATAGGAACTCTACTTAAAAAACATACCTTTTCCTTTTTTAAGTTTCTCACACCACAAGTCACAAATATTTGCTATTGCAATCACACACATTGAGAGTTAGGGTGAGAACCCACTTTTTATTGGTGAAAAAATATGATAGTTTATCAAAATACTCGACACTAGGAAAAACAAAAATCATTCAGTTTTATCTTTCTAGTGATATTAGTATTTTGGTTTACCATTCAAACAAGAAGGAATTCAACAAAGTGAAAACAATATAATATTTCAACCAAGAAGAAACACTGGAAAAGTTCAAGCATCATTATGTCCTAGCAGCACAGTGAGCATTGCCTTTTAGTCTCTTGAAGTGTCACCCTTGATTTGTTGTTCGAGTGGTACACTATTCCTCTTGTAGTAGGCCGCCTCTATCGCCTTTAGATCATCCTCCGCACGAGTAGTAATTATTTGAGTAAGAGAATTCTTATCGGTTCGTAAACAATTAATAGTCAACCAGATTATCTTCCCAAAGTATCTCTCTGGGCAACATGTGCAACGTATGATCACCCTTATGAATAATATTTTTTATTTTTTTCTATTCTCCAAGGAGAATCTCCACTCCATCTTTCCCTCTGTCTCGTCAACACTCAGAACATATAAGATCCATTTTGGTTTGAACATGAATCGATGCAGCCTCGATATTGATTATAAATAGAAATAGATGAGATTCCTATTGGTTTGATTATGAAACGAAAATTGAATTCCTTGATTGGCTACTCTAAAATGTTTAAAGGAGACATGGTGTCTTCTGCTCATGTGCAACGTATCTCTCTGGGCAACATGTGCAACGTATGGTCGCCCTTAATGTAGCAAGGAACTTGTTTTTGCGATCAGATTTTAAATCCTACGAGAAAACAAAATCTAATCAAATATTAAGAATCAATTGTAGTATGACATGAAGCCTTGATGCATCTTAGTCTAAAGTTTCATATTTTCAAGGTTAAAACAATTGATTTTATTTATCAAAGGTATTCGTTAAAATCAAATCGAAGATGCATAGCATATTGTCTGCCAACCATGCACATTAAGATAAGTCACTTACACTACTATTAGAACATAGGCTATATTAGTTTGAGCACATAAATAGATGAAATATAAATTCAAGTTCAGATGGATAAGAAATAATTGGAAGATAGTAAAAACCTCCTCCGAAGTTTGATATATTATCAAAGATAAAAAATACATAGATAGAGGATAAAATATTGGACAAGCTATTTTAGCTGAGATGCTTCAATGCAATATAACCTGAAGATTATAAACTCTAGTTCCTAAAATATCAATTTATAATATAGAAAAATTGAATAAAGTATTGGAACCTGGAGAAGTCATGGAGAAAATTCCACCATGATGAAAGGCCATGACATTAACATCAATTTTTTTAAAAAAATTTTAAAAGCAAATGGTGGTAAGATTATGCAACAAAAAACCAATGAATCAAAGGCTTGAACCTTTTGGACAATTGAACATGACTATGATACAAACATCTCACTAATCATTATTCAAAGTTAACAAAGATATTGTGTAGCATAACCACTACATAAAATTGAAACTATTAAACGTTATTAATGTTATTAATAGAAGTTGCTACTATGATGGAGCTTATACCTTGTTAATGGGTTTACCATACTCATTTTTGTAATGGTTTATTGTTGCAAACAACTAAGCTTTGTGATTGTAGTGATAATCCTAATGAGTTCTTCATGGTTGTAATCCTTCTTAGTGATCTTTTCATGCAGCATTTTGGCCTCCGATTTTGTCAAGTGTCTATTTTTTGTTATAACAAGTGTTGATTTTGCCACTCGTTCTTAGTCATTAGTTTTGGGTTAGAGAATTTAGAAATTGATATTTATTATTACTATATAGCATGATAAAGGGCCAATGTAATAAACTTTGGAAAGTAGAATTCAGGATTAGTTAGTAGGAAACAAATATCTAGGAATGATATAAGAACTCTACATAAAAAATATCCTTTTTGTTCTTGTAGTTTCTCACTCTATAAGCCACATATATATGCTATTGCAATCACACACATTGAGAGTCAGGGTGAGAAACCACTTTTTAATTATTAAAATACATGATAGTTTATCAAAATACTCGACACTAGGAAGAACAAAGATTATTCAGTTTTATCTTTCTATTGATATTAGGATTTTAGTTTACCATTCCAACAAGAAGAAATTCAACAACATCATATTTCATCCAAGAAGAAACACTGGAAAAGCTCAAGCATCATCATATCTTGGTAACGCAATAAGCATTGCCTTTTAATCTCCCGAAGTGGTACCCTTGATTGCTTATTCGAGTGGCACACTATTCCTCTTATAGTAGGCCGCCTCTATCGCCTTCAGATCATCCTTCGCATGAGTAGTAATTATTCGAGTAAAAGAATTCTTATCGATTCCTAAACCTTTGATAGTCAACCGCATTATCTTCCCCAAGTATCACTCTAGGGAACATGTGGAATGTATGATCGCCCTTAATACAGTGAGGAACTTGTTTTGATGATCGGGTTTTAGATCCCGCAAAAAGTCCAAATCTAATAAAAAATCAAGATAGTTGCAGTTTGACATGAAGCCTTAATGCATCTTAGTCCAAAGTTTCATATTTTCAAAGTCAAAACAATTGATTTTATTTATTAATAGTACAACTTAAAATCGAATCGAAGATGCATTATCATATTCTCTACCAACTATGCACATTGAGATAAGTCCCTTACACTACTATTGGAACATAGGATGTATTAGTTTAAGCAAATAGATACATGAAATATAAATTCAAGTTTAGATATACATGAAATAGTTGGCTATGGAGGACAGTAAAAACCTCCCGCGAAATTTAATATATGATCAAAGATAAAAGTCCATGGATAGAGGATAAGATGTTGGGTAAACTATTTTAGCTGAGATTCTTAAATGCAATACAATCTAAAGATTATAGACACAAGTTCCTCAAATATTAATTTTTGATATAAAAAAGAGAACAGAGCATTGGAATCGGGAGAAGTCATATAGAAAATTCTACTATGATGAAATATACAAACACCCAAATATCAAGTGTTTTAATTTCATGTGCTCAATCAGTATTTATTAGCCTGTCCGTCGGAGCAGATGGAATAAACTAGATCGGACCATCTAGTTTAGTTTTCTCTTCTTTCAGTTTCAATACATCTCCTTATCTTCTTCACCTTTTTTTTCGACAATCAGTTTGAGATCAAATGGTTCGATTTGGTTTGACATTTAAATAATATTTTCTATTTTTTCTATTCTCGAATGAAAATCTCCTCTCCATCCTTCTCCCTCCCTCATCAACACTCGGAACAGATAAGATCCATTTTGGTTTAGTCATGGATCGATGAAGGCTCGAAATTGATTATAAATAGAAATATATGATATTCCTATTGGTTTGACCATGAAACGAAAATTGAATTCCTTGATTAGCTACTCTGAAATGTTTAAAGGAGACATGGTCTATCCTACGTATGTCTTTTAAAGGATTTTTTTTTATCTTGACCTCTGTTATATCCATTGTTTCTATTTTTCAATTATATCTCCGAAGTATTTACATGGCAAACATACCAAACATTTCTCCTCAAATCCTGTTAGATTATGATATCTTAGTGTGAGTTCACCTAAATAGTTATCAATACTAATAACTGAATTGAATACCAAATGGTAATATTGGCTATCTACCTTTTGTTATAACAAGTGTTGATTCTACCACTTGTCTTTGTCGAATGTTTTGAGCTAGAAAAATTAGGAATTGAGGTTTATGATTACTATATAGCTTGATAAAGGGCTAATGTGATAAATTTTGGAAAGCAGAATTCATGATTAATTAGTAGGAAACATATATCTAGGAGGGATATAAGAACCCTATATAAAAAAACATACCATATTCTTTTTATAGTTTCTCACATCACAAGTCACAAATATATGTTATTGCACTCACACACATCGAAAGTTAGGGTGAGAACCCACTTTTTATTTGTGAAAAAATATGATAGTTTATCAAAATACGCGATGCTAGGAAAAACAAAGATCATTCAGTTTTATCTTTCTAGTGATATTAGTATTTTGGTTTACTATTCCAATAAGAAGGAATTCAACAAATTGAAACAGCATCATATTTCATCCGGGAAGAAACACCGAAAAAGCTTAAGCATCATCATGTCCTAGCGGCGCAGTGAGTATTGCATTTTAATCTCTCGAAGTATCACCCTTGATTGCTTGTTCGAGTGTCAAATTGTTCCTCTTGTAGTAGGCCGCCTCTATCGCCTTCAGATCAACCTCCGCACAAGTAGTAATTATTCGAGTAATAGAATTCTTATCGGTTCGTAGACAATTGATAGTCAATCGGATTATCTTCCCCAAGTATCTCTTTGGGCAACATATGCAACGTATGATCATCCTTAATGTAGCGAGGAACTCATTTTTGTGATCAGGTTTTAGATCCAGCAAGAAGGCAAAATCGAATACCTTAATGTAGCGAGGAACTCATTTTTGTGATAAGGTTTTAGATCCTGCAAGAAGGCAAAATCTAATAAAAAAAATGAAGAAATAGTTGTAGTTTGACATGAAACCTTAATGCATCTTAGTCCAAAGTTCCATATTTTTGAGGTCAAAACAATTGATTTTATTTATCAAGAGTACACCTTAAAATCGAATCAAAGATACATTAGCATATTGTCTGCGAACCATGCACATTGAGATAAGTCTCTTACACTACTATTGGAACTTAGACTGTATTAGTTTGAGTAGATAGATAGATGATACATATATTCAAGTTCAGATAAACAAGAAATGGTTAGCTGTGGAGGACAGTAAAAACCTCCTCCAAAGTTTAATATACGATCAAAGATAAAAGTCTATTGATAGAGGATAAGATGTTGGGTAAGCTATTTTAGCTAAGATATTCAAATGTAATACAACCTAAAGATTACATACTCTAGTTTCTCAAATATTAATTTGTGATATAGAAAAAGAGAACAAAACATTGGAATCAGGAGAAATTATGAAGAAAATTCTACCATGATGAAAGATACAAACACCCAAATATCAAGGGTTTTAATTTCACGTGTTCAATCAATATTTATTAGCCTGTCCATCAGAGCAGATAGAATAAACTAGACCAGATCATCTAGTGTAGTTTTCTTTTCTTTCGGTTTCAATACATCTCCTTATCTTCTTCTTCTCGTATTTCTTCGACAATCAGTTTGAGATCGAATGGTTCAATTTGGTTTGTCATTTAAATAATATTTTTTATTTTTTTCTATTCTCTAAGGTGATTCTCCTCTCCATCCTTCCCTCTCCCTCATCAACACTCAGAACAGACAAGATCCGTTTTGGTTTGGCTATGGATCGATGCAGCCTCGATATTGATTATAAATAGAAATAGATGAGATTCCTATTGGTTTGATTATGAAACAAAAATTGAATTCCTTGATTGGCTACTCTAAAATGTTTAAAGGAGATATGGTGTCTTCTGTTTGTCTTTTAAAAGATTTTTTTGATCTTGACCTTTATTATATCCCCCTGTTTTTATTTTTTACTTATACCTCTAAAGTATCTACGTGACAAACATATCAAATTGTTCTCCTCAAGTCTTGTTGGACAATGATATCTTTATGTGAGTTCACCTAAATAGTTATCAACACTAACAATTGAATTGAGTACTAAATGGTTATGTTCGCTATCTATTTTTTGTTATAAAAAGTGTTGATTCTGCCACTTGTTCTTGGTTGTATGTTTTGGGCCAGAGAAATTATGAATTGATGTTTAAGATTACTATATAGCATAATAAATGGCTAATGTGATAAACTTTGTAAAGCAGAATTTAGAATTAATTAGTAGGAAATATATATATCGGAAGGATATGGGAACCCTATATAAAAAAACATATATATCAACTGCGAGTGATACCTACATGGATCGAGCACCTCGAGATGTGGCGAGTTTGAAAAACCATTTTCGTTACGATTCTGTTGTGGGAGTAGTTCTCATGTATCTGTAACGGCCAACCTATAAAAATAGGTTCTGTTACAGGATTAACGAGTTGGCCACTTCAACTTATATTATTGCTGTTCATAAAACCCGTTCCGAATCTTCGCTTGTTATCTTTCGTAATCAAAATCCACTGATCAATCTTCCCTGAATTATTTTGAACTTGAGCTCTTTTATCTTCTTTCCTTCTACGGCGCAGCAAGGTGACAACTGCCGATCGTCACCGTCTCTACGACGATTGATCGGAGGGTTGGTTTACCGCTTGACTTTTACATGTTTTGGGTGGCACTTCAGCTAGCCACCGCGTGTGACAATACGTCCGAAGAATGGATAATTTAGCAGACACTTCCGTCTATTATAGCACTTGAACCGCGGTGAACACACAATGATTTTGAACTACATTTTTACATGTTGCTAAAGCTTTTTACATATGGTAAGCTCACCAGAAGAACGGGCCTCTCGACTTTTTACTGAAAATTTTACACACAATTTGTGCCAGATTCTCTCTGGCACATTACTGCTCAAAACAGACCACTAAAAGTTTTACACTAATCCCCCTCATCATACAAACTCAAGACATATGCCAGTTATATTAACTCGAAGAATACATGAACAAAATTGCACAAACCAATCATTATAATCATTCTATTTTACAGCAGATTATGGTGAATTGGGAACGTCGACAAAATGATCTCAGTATGATTACAATAGTGACCTATAAATAAAAGATAGACGGTATTAGCTGAACTTAAATCTTTTCGGTTCCCCTTTAGATGAATCCCTTGTTCAGAAGAGAGAATAAATTGTCATGAAAAAGAAAGCTGGTGGTGGCTACCAAGTGGGACTAACAGATGGTCTGATTCTTGCAGGCATTCATGCAGGCTGGTGGAAGTTGGTATTTATGGGATGCTGGAAGGCAGGCTTCGGAGTAATTGACATCTTGTTCAAAGAGTACTCGAGATCATTCCCATTGTCTCTACGTGACCAACATACCAAACTGTTCCCCTCAAGTCCTGTTGGACAATGATATCTTTAGATCTTGTTCAAAGAGTACTCGAGATCATTCCCGTTGTCTCTATGTGACAAACATACCAAACTGTTCTCCTCAAGTCCTGTTGGACAATGATATCTTTACGTGAGTTCACCTAAATATTTATCAACACTAACAACTGAATTGAGTACTAAATAGTCATGTTGGCTATCTATTTTTTATTATAAAAAGTGTTGATTCTGCCACTAGTTCTTGGTCGTATGTTTTGGGCCAGAGAAATTATGAATTGATGTTTATGAGTACTATATAGCATGATAAAAGGCTAATGTGATAAAATTTGGAAAGCAGAATTTATAATTAATTAGTAGGAAACATATATATATATATATATGAAGGATGTGGGAACTCTACATAAAAAAACATATCTTTTTTTTCTTTTAGTTTCTCACTCCACAAGTTACAGATATATGCTATTGCAATCACACACATCAAGAGTTAGGATGAGAACTCACTTTTTATTAGTGATTATAATTAATTAGTAGGAAACATATATATATGAAGGATGTGGGAACCCTATATAAAAAAACATACCTTTTTTTTCTTTAAGTTTCTCACTCCACAAGAATATGATAGTTTATCAAAATACTTGATACTAAGAAAAACAAAGATCGTTCAGTTTTATCTTTCTAGTGATATTAGTATTTTGGTTTATCATTCCAAGACGAAGGAAATCAAAAAAGTGAAAACAACATCATATTTCATCTCAGAAGAAACACTGGAAAAGCTCAAGCATCATTATATCCTAGCAGCACAGTGAGCATTGCCTTTTAATCTCTCAAAGTGTCACCCTTGATTGCTTGTTCGAGTGGCACACTGTTCCTCTTGTAGTAGGCCACCTCTATCACCTTCAGATCATCATCTGCACGAGTATTAATTATTTGAGTAGGAGAATTCTTATCGATTTGTAGACCATTGATAGTCAACCAAATTATTTTCCTCAAGTATCTCTCTAGGCAACTTGTGCAACGTATGATCGCCCTTAATGCAGCAAGGAACTCATTTTTATGATCATGTTTTAGATCCCACAAGAAGACAAAATTTAATCAAAAATCAAGAAATAGTTGCAGTTTGACATGAAACCTTGATGCATCTTAGTCCAAAGTTCTATATTTTCAAGATAAAAACAATTGATTTTATTTATCAAGAGTACACCTTAAAATCAAATCGAAGATACATTAGCATATTGTCTAGGAATCATGCACATTGAGATAAGTCCCTTACACTACTATTGGAATATAGGCTGTATTAGTTTGAGCAGATAGATAGATGATACATAAATTCAAGTTCAGATAGATAAGAAATGGTTGGCTGTGGAGGACAGTAAAAATCTCCTCCAAAGTTTAATATATGATCAAAAATAAAAGTCTATTGATAGAGGATAAGATGTTAGGTAAGCTATTTTAGCTGAGATGCTCAAATGTAATACAATCTAAAGATTACAGACTCTAGTTCCTCAAATATTAATTTGCGATATAGAAAAAGAGAACAGAGCATTGGAATCGGGAGAAGTTATGAAGAAAATTCTACCATGATGAAAGATATAAACACCCAAATATCAAGGGTTTTAATTTCACGTGTTCAATCAATATTTATTAGCCTATCCGTCAGAGCGGATGGAATAAACTAGACCAGATCATCCAGTGTAGTTTTCTCTTCTTTCGATTTCAATACATCTCCTTATCTTCCTCTTCTCCTCTTTCTTCGACAATCAGTTTGAGATCGAATGGTTCGATTTGGTTTGTCATTTAAACAAACCAAATCTTGGGGCAAAGGCTATGAATGTCTTATATTCTCTAAATGCAAAGGCTATGAATGTCTTATTTTGCGCCTTAGATAAAACAGAGTTTAATCGGGTTTCTTTGTGCGAAAGACTTTCGATATTTGGCGCACTCTTGAAATCACACACGAAGGCACAAGTAGTGTAAAAAATTCTAAAGTAAATTTTTTGATGTATGATTTCGAGCTTTTTCGAATGAAACTAAGCGAAATCGTTGTTGACATGTACACCCGTTTTACAGATGTCGTCAATGGTTTAAAAGCACTTGGTA
>LVTN01000205.1:0-76306 GCA_001649415.1 Musa itinerans | reverse complement strand
GTTTTCATACAAAAACTTGAGCATATTGATTTGAAATCATGTTCAATGGTTTTATAATTCGAAATTATGCATGATGAATCTTGCGATTTATGGATTATTGATTTTTATTATAATGAAAGTGTTATTAATCTTTATCGTAATAAATCTTGCACTTTCGGTTTTAAATATGATATATGTTTTTATTTGGCATAAATGAAATAAAATCATATGAATTGAAACAATTAGAAAGAAGAAAAAAAAAATTTCTTGAAAATTATTTTTCTCTATCTTATTGATCTTGATAATTATTATGATAAATCTATGTAAGCTATTTTGAATCTCTTTAAAGTAATGTTAAGATTTTGATGATTTGAATTTAATAATTTTTATCGAAATCATGATCTTGATTTCTCGTGATCTATAACTTGAAATCGTTTCTGAATCAAAATCTTGTTCTTTAAACTCCCATGTTTCTTCTTATCGTTTACTAAAGAAGAAAAATTATCCAAATAAATCTTGAATGTTCTTTCAGTATTCATGAATTGATTATAATTTGAAAGATTTGTTATGAATCAATATTTTTTTTATGAATCAATAATTTTATTGTCCAAATGAATCATGATTTTTCAGAATTATAATTCTTACGATATTCATGAAAAATTAAGAGATATTATACATAAATTAAGATTGTTTATATATTCTCTCATGACGTCTTTTAAGGTTTATGACTTGAATTTTATTATGTAAAATTCTTTGAATTTATGAAGTATATCTTATCACTATTTTCTTCTTGATATTCCTTATGTGATGATATGAATACATGAAATATTCGTTAATTTGTTTTGATGAATACAAATGAAAAGTTATGATCATGATAAGATGTAATTTGACAAATTGATACTAATATGAAACATTTATGATTAGCAATGATGCATTCAATACAGAATTTTATTATGTAAAATTCTTTGAATTTATGAAGTATATCTCATCATTATTTTCTTCTTGATATTCCTTATATGATGATATGAATACATGAAATATTCGTTAATTTGTTTTGATGAATACAAATGAAAAATTATGATCATGATAAGATGTAATTTGATAAATTGATATCAATATGAAACATTTATGATTAACAATGATGCATTCAATACATGTGCTTTTTAATTATGATGTGATGTATTGCATATGATGTGAATCATAATTTAAAATGCTATGAGTTATTGCAAAAATGATTTATGAATGTTAATTTAATGTTTTGTATCATGCTCTAAATAATGAATATTTGGTATCATGATCAAAATGTTCATAAATAGTTAAAAAATTATAGTATCATGTATAATATGCCCATAATGTTAATTGATTTATTCGATATCGTACATGAAAAATAAAATATAATTTTTTTTAAAATATATATATTTTAATTTAAAAATATAATGATGTATAAATAATATTTATACTTACCTTTGTAATAATAAAAGAATAGTTGGCCTTTTAATTCCATGGCCATCTACAAGTACGTGAACAACAAACAATAAAGTTGCTTAAATTTGATGTCATTTCAAATTGTAACCACAAGATATAAATGAATTTTTTACATAATTAATAATAAAATTGCTTAAATTTGATGTCCCTTCAAATTGTAACCACAAGATATAAATAAATTTTTTTACATAATTGATAATTAATATCAAACATAATTTGTGTAACTTTTATAATATAACGATAATATAAATACAACAAATAACGATAATATAATTGCTTCAATAATATTTAACAAGAATCGATATATAATATTTCTTAATACTGAACACCTAATCATATTTTAAAACTATACCAAAATTAAATTATTAAATTTAGATTATACGTTAAAAACATAATTTTATTAATAATTATTTATTAAAAAATTACACATTAAATTATACTCGATATGAATTTACTTGTATTGTAAATATTTTAATGCATATGAACTTCAATCATAATCTAAGTATTGATCGAGTTTAAAATAATCTTTATAATCAACATGTTTAAGACAACATTAATGGACGTTTAAAGTAACTTAAAAATTAAGTAAAATAAGTTTAAAAAGATTTTAAAAAAAGGTTAAAAATCTTTCATTAACAATCAAATTAACCATTTAAAAATTAACCGATATAGGTTGATGACAATCAAATTTCAACTATTTCCTCCCGATATAAGTGGATAACAATCAAAATCCAAACGAACCAACCTTGATCTTCTATGGCTATGAGACATATAAGTGGATCAAATCCAAGAAATCTGATACATTAATCCCATTCACTGAGGCATATAAATGGCTTTTTATAATGAGCCCCTTCACATGCATAAGACGAGAACCCTATAAATCGCACGACACAAACAGTAATCCACCTCCTAGTCTGAATAAAAAGGTTTGCACATAAGCACTACATCCAACAATAATCTTCTCTGCTGAGATACAAAATTTATCCTTCCATTTCCTATTACGAAAGTAGGCTATTACACTAGTAGTGGAACACAATTACGTTACTGAAGACATATTCCTGGACATCTTGATTTCTAAAATTCACCATGACAGTCATGTAGAAATACAATAAGATCTATTGGCAATATCTACCAGAATCACTAAACAAGCAAGAAAGAACAACCAACAAGCATCCAAACCAAAGTGGCTCTGCACAACTTCGTTTCCTTCCAAGGGTGTTTTAAATGTTGAGAATTTTGTTAGAAGCTGAGAAGCATTACAAAGAACACATTAGCATCAAATACATGCATAAATGTCACAAAAAATACACATTGGCATCAAATACATGCATAAATGTCACCAAAAAAACATAATAAATTTCAAGCTAATAGTTACACAAAGACTTTGGGCAAATAATAGAAAAGTGATCCTAATACTCGCATTAGACTCTAGCGCCATCCATGGTGATGACCCCAGACATCTCCCTATAGAGAGGTGCCACAAGGTCCATGGATTCTTCAGCTAGGATACTCGAGATTCTTATATAATAAAATTCAAACACCAATATCGTTGAGGCCCTCAGATCTCATAGCTATAAAAGTTCATGGCAGCTCAAGTAATGGTATTTCTTGATGAGCATTTCACATGCATAAATGACGATGAATTGGCGATGATGATTATGATAGTAATGGCAGCAGTGATGGACAGGGAGGAGGAGATGGTGGTGGCAACGACGGTGGTGGTGGTGGTGGTGATGACAAGATGAAAGCATGTAGAATAATGCTCAAAAGAAATAGCCATGTAGCAGCTCAAAATTAATTGGTTTCCATCATTGGGCCTCGTAAAATTTCCAACATGGGCACAAACAAAAAAAACAGTATCATGGTAAATAATCAACAAACACCAACTAATCATTCATAAAACTGCTATTGAATTCAGGTATATTATGGATCACCAAACTAGTGAACAGCATAAATCACTCGGCTAACCTTATCATACTTGAATGTTGACACAGTGAGGCACTAATTGGCCCATAGTATCACGACATTGGTTAGCGCAGACTGATGGGTTGAATATTGACACTGATAACAGAGCAAAGCTTAAAGTGTTTGCATAGAGCTAAACAAGAAGCATATTAATAAAACATTCAAGCAAGAAAAAGTTGTTATAAAGCATGACCATGTGTCAAACTTAAATGTAGAATTGAACATCAACATTGTCTGATGCATAATCTGTCATGAGTTTAATCACCTTATGATTAATCAAGTACTATAAAAATAACACCAATTAAAATGTCATGGCTACAAACAATATGATTATTGATAAAGCATATGAATCTAAATAGAGTATGAATGTTATAAGATGAACAGAGCAGTCATGTTCTTACCAATCTGACGTCAATGCTATTAACAGGATAAGAACAAAGGGATACAATAGCGATCCAGAAGCAGCCTCAGACAAACACACGAGAGAACAGGTAAAGCCATGATCGGACTGCCTAACGCATATTACAAATCATACTGTCATTTTCAGAGAAAGTTTGCTTGAAAAAGAAGCAGACCTTGCTGAAATTAAATTACAACAGGCAGCACTACAATTTTCCCAGAAATAATCTTTGCTAATGTAAAAAATCATTTAGGTGCTTAATAGCCCTCAGATCTCATAGCTTTTTGCATTCACTGGCTCAATGAATGGCTTTTCATATGGAGCACCTTCGCACGCACGCATAAAGGGAGAAAGAGGAGAAGAAGAAGAAGAAGAAGAAGAAGAAGGAGATGATGATGATGATGATGATAACGATCATCGTCAACAAAAACAATGAGGTGACGAAGCGGCATGCGTCGATGCTCAACACTGAAAACCCACACGAGCCTCTAAAGATTATTAGATTTTCCATCATCGGGCATCAATCGAATTGGAAAAGGAGATTAGCAAAAGGAATCGAAAGTCACATCAACAGAATCTATTAAAACTTATTCGAAGAATCCATTGGGTGATGAATCGCAAAACTTGTAGATAAACACACAAACAAATCAAGCAATAACCAAAAAAAAAACATGTTTTTCCTTATTTTTTAGGACAAAAGAAGAGCAAGAGCCACATCAACGAAAATGTATAAGAAGCGGGAGAAAAGAATCAAAACCACATCAAATCTAGTGGAACCTATTCACGAAATCCATTTGTAAATGGATCCTAAAATTTCTAGATAAATACGTAAACAAGTCATGACATAATCACAAAAAATAGAATTTTCCTTTATTTTTAGAACAAGAATAGAATCAAAGATAGAATGTGAGGATCAAAATCTGTTTCTTCAGAAAATGAAATTAGGTACGACGGAGAAACGAAGAAACAAAAACTGCGGCAGGAGAGGGACGAAGAAACCAAAAGCCATAAGACTAAACCCTAGCCGCAATGGTGAGTCTAACAACTATATAAAGATCCCTTTGAGAAACCAACCCAAACCTTGTCGATATTCACTAAACTGCCATCCACAAATACTTCAATGCTAGGAAATAAAAATAAAAATAATATCAATATAAATTTCGAATTATGATATATATAAATATCAATGGGTTGAACCGAGGAAAGAATTATTTAGAAACGTGTCAAGAATTATTTACCTTGACCCAACGACGACGAAATCCATGTGAGGATCCCATACATCAGACGTGGGATCCAAAAATCAAGAAAATTTTATATATCTGTGGAAAAGCAACATATTTTACCTATTAAATTTCAGTATACGATATATATTATTTTCAATATTCGAATAGTTCACAAAAGGTGCTCTCTTTAGCTTTTATCTAACTAAACTCTACAAATTATAGCTGTAGCTTAGAATTTTTTTTATCGATAACAACTCGATTAGACTTTTCTCATCATAGGGACAAACTTGAGATGATTGGTAATTCGAGGGACTCGTAGACTTCTCGTGATGATCAAACTCGATCTGAATATTAGTCCAATCGATCCTTGCGTCATTGATTCATTGGTTGAATAAGTGAATCAATCAAAACACATAAATCTTTTATTATAAATGAAGAGCAGATGATATTTTAAACTTTTCAAGACCTAAGATGATTTAATTAGGAAATCATTTTTTACAAATTATATATATATATATATTGCTAAATAACAACTATTTAATACAAATTAATTAAAAAAATACAGACCAGTTATACCACTTTTAGAGAAATATATCACCAAAATGAGTCATTTCCCATAATACTTTTCACACCATAATAGAATTAAATATTATTTTTTTAAAAAAATTGACTATATCTTGACACATTTTATAATCAAAATATGCAAACAAAAAAAATTCTGAAAATGAAATTATATTTTGAAAATTTTACTAAATATTTGTAAGTACCTTAATATAAGCTGGATGTGTTGCTAATACAGTATTTAATATGGTTTACTGAGAAAGAATTACTAGTTACAAGTTTTAGTATAGTGTCACATCATTTTAGAAATAGTATATCACTCAATTAAATATAAACCAACTAAACACAAATAATAATCTACAGACATTTGTACAAAATATTGAAAACAGCAAATGGAATGAATCAGTCTAGAAGATACTACTCATAGCTTCCATTTCTAATAGCATTTCTTCAAATTTGATGCAGTTAGAAAATAATGACAATTTTTCTAATGATGCAACAAAGTTAACAATAAAGTAAAAAAAAAACAATGTGTATAGCTGTGAAATCAAGAGTCAATGTTGGTTTCATATATGTTTTGGCAATAAAATGCCAATAAAACAGACCTTAGCATGATTACAGAGTTAGGAGCACCATTGTTAAATCTTATTCAGACTCCTTTTCTAGACATGCTCCACCAAAATGTGAATATATCCATAAACTGAAAGATATATACAGTCAAACACAGAGAACCAAAGCCCACTATAATCCTGACTTCTTGTGTGGCCATCCATGACCCTGCTCTTCTGAAAAATTTCTAATTGGTGTGATGCTAGGATTGCTCTTATATGATTTGGGTGAACAGAATTCAGCTATGGAGTTAGACTCTGCTCATGGGAGTAGTTAGCCCTCCTGGAACTCCACATTGATGGGAATTTCATACCCTGGCCAACCTCTTCCTCAAATATAAGCTCAAGGTACTAAAAGAGCTTCTGAATCTTAACAAGACAGAGGACTCAAACAACATAGTTTTATATAAGATTAGAAGAATCTTCTTCATAAGGAACTTGTAAATTCAAAGGCACAGAATAATAGCACATAGTTGCCATGCAATATCATCCAAACAAATTGACTGTCTTAAGTTCCAAAAAAGACGATAAAGAACTATTCTGGCACTTTAAAAAATCAATTTATATTTCATCTGAACTCAATACAGAGGCAACAAATAAATCGCTGATTCAAGCACAGTAGTAACTTTATCACACAAAAAATAATATAAATGCAGAAGTATTATTGGAACAGGAACAAAATCGTGTCAACCATTCTTTCCTAGATGAAAGAGTTCGCTTAAAGAAGTAAAAAATAATAATAATAATAATAATAAGGCTAATTTAGCCAGAAAAGGATATAAGAAAAAAGCACCTGAGTTGAGACATTGGATCAGTCGTCAAAATAATTAACCTTCTCCATCTGCATAGCTCTCCTTTACAAACATAAGATCCTCCAAAAGCTCTCTAGCATCAATAACATCTTGGCTGTTGTCCCCGTTTGAAATTGTCACACTAACAAACAAATACAGTCATTGTACCTCATCAATACTGCAACAAAATTTACCTTTTTTTAATATCTCCAACATCATTCAAGAGATTTCACAATGGATTCAGCAGCATTTTCACTTTTGCGAATCTCAAACTGTCAAAAAAAATTATTCTACATGACCTCAAGAGCTGCTACCACCTAACTAGCAGCCATTATCAGTATATATGTACAATACAAAGGAGAAATGCTTACTGAAACAAAAGGAAACGAGGCATCTCGACATCAAGCCTACCCAGTACTGTCATATTGTATTAACTATTAAAAGGACAATCACAGAGTTATAATTAACAAAAGTTTATATTGTTGTCATCACTATCTTTTGCCAATAATTGAAGAAGCCGCAAGTCATGTTCCCTTATGTCTGAACTAGTACTTCCAAGCAACAAGTAATCCTCCATCACCATATTTCTCCTCACAGAGCTCCTGCAGCTGGGACAAGCTACTTAGCAACTCCTAATAGCCCAAACCAAAGATTTTATTGAAGAGGCATTTATGATGTTTTTCCACTCTTTCCACTAAATGGACTTCTTAAACATGATGTTAGGCTGAAGGAACCCAATATTGAGAACGGTCAAGGTCAGAGGCAAGTCATATTCCCATCCATGAATCACCTCTTGATCATGGTCCGATCGAAGGTCTGCTGGGAAGAAATCTCCACAGTGATGGGTACCATTCCAGTAGATGGCTCCTCATGGGATCTTGCATGACTATTGTTGACTCGAATTGACAGATTATGAAGAAATCTAGCATACTGCCATGATCTAATTCTTCAGATACCCCTTTCTACATCAAATTTGTGTTACCAACTGAAACATTTCCACATGTTTGGCCACAAAATATAATGCCACCTAAAGCTTTTCAAAGAAAAGATAACGGCCCGATTCAATGATTATGTCTTCAGTACTGCAGTAATATGCTCTCTGACATTCTCAGAACCAGTGACAACTTTCCTTACAAATATATCCCAAACATCCTCATCAAAAACATTTCTTCTACTTGAATCAACAATTTGAAGAATCCTATCAAGTTCTGCCTCGTCACCAGAATCAGGAAGTCCATCAACCAACATTCCAAATGTAGACTTATTTGGCAGGCATCCTTTCTCCAACATTTCATCCAAGATCCTAACCCCCTCCCTTACGTTCCGTGCTTTGCAAAACCCTTTTATAAGCACGTTGTAGGTGAACACATTAGGTGAACATCTTCTCTCGACCATGTCATCCCATAACCTCCCTGCCTCCTGCAGCTCCCCGTTCTCACACATTCCAGAAATGAGAGTGTTATACGTCAGTAAGCTCGGGATAAACCGCCTCTCAAACTCGTCGAATAGCTTCCTTGCCTCCAAGACCTTCCCTTCCTTGCATAGCCAATATATGAGCGTGCTGGAGATGGAATTATCAGGAGTGACGTTCTTCTTCAAAAGCTTCCTCCACATCCAACAAGCATCTTCCACCTTTCCATCCTCGCACAATGTGTCAATCACCTTACAGCACAATGATGAGCTTGGTATGTACTTCCCTTGCAGCATGTCATTGAGTAAATTCAATGCTTCTCCTGACCTTTTATCCTTGCAGCAAGCCTCGATCACAACAGAATAGGTGATGTCGTTTGAGGTGATACCTGTAGCCTCCATCTCATCCATCAATTTGGTGGCATCGACGAGGCGGCCCTGGCGGCAGTATCCGTCGATGAGGACAGTGTACGTGGTGACATCTGGGGTCCAGCCACGGTCAATGATCCGATCAAAGAGCTCCCGGGCGGCGGGCAGGTCGCCCTGGGCACAGTAGAAGGCGAGAATTGTGGTGTAGGAGACAACGTTGGGGACAATGCCCCATCCGGGCATGTCATCAAGGACGCGGAGGGCGCGGCGTACATCGCCAATCTTGCAGAGGGCCTTGAGGAGGATGTTGCAGGTGCAGACGTTGGGGATGATGCCAAACTTAGAGCGACAGTTGCGGAAGAGGAGGGCGACGAGCTTGAGCCGGCGATTCTGGACCATAGCGTTCAGGAGGGCGTTGAAGGAGCGGACGGACGGGCGGAGACCGAAGGAGGGGATGGAAAGGAAGGAGCGGAGGGCGGCAGCGGGGCGGCTGGCGAGGGAGTAGGCGCGGATGAGGGCGATGAAGGCGTCCTCGGAAGGGCGCAGACCGGAACGCCGGAGGGCGGAGATGACTGGAGGAAGGAGAGGGAAGGCGCGGGCGGAGGCGAGGCGGAGGATGAGGGCGTGGTAGGGAGGGTACGAGGGGGAGAATCCCGGGGTGAAGCGGGCGGCGTGAAGGAAGGCGCGGAGGGCGAGGTGGGGGTCTTTGAGGCGGCTGATGAGAGCGGCGAGGCGGCGACTGGTGAGCGGGGAGGGCCAAGGCCGGACGGGAGGTGTAACAGTGTAGGACGCGAGCAGGTCTGGCGTCGACCAGACGGAGTCGAGGTGGCCCAGGTCCACTGGAGTCGGCAGGTGCGCCAGATCCACCACCTTCGACAAGCACCGTCGCCCCAAATCAACGAGCCTGACCTTGTTATCATTCCGAAGCATCATGGCGGCAGCACCCCCTCCTTTGCTTCCTTCCTTCTGTCTCAGAGAACTTTCGTCGAACAGAAAAGATGACAAAAGTAGAAAACCTACTTGCACGGGGAAGGGCGAATCAATTGGGTTGCCCTTCCCTACCTGCCTTGTGGCTTGGCATTCGGCCTTGCACGGCGGGAAGGGTGAATTACTTGCGCCCCATCCCTACGTTGGCTTGTTTGGCTCTGACGGAGCCGGCCCAAGACGGGGATGGGAGATGAAAGCGGTGGGTAGGGTAGGGAAGATGGCACAAGGATATCTATCGAAGAAAGTAATACAAACTCCTTTCCTACCCACTTTTTTTACCCGCTCATAGGTCTGCCTCCTGATTTCGATAGTTCGATGTAGGGCCACATCACACGTCATGAGTATTTGTCGGGTTAACGGGTCGGATACGCCCACGGACTCCGTTTTTTTGGGAAACCCTACACGAGCTGAACTCTTCCCCTCGTTTGGGGTTTCTTCTTCCCTTTGGGGTGTCTTGCGTGGTGGCTAACAGGTGTGTTTTCCGACAATGATTAGAGACAGATTTGAAAGTGATTTATGGCGAACAGTGTCTTCTCCCGAGGCGATTACACACAGATCTGAGAGTGAATTATCCAAAGATTGATCCTTTATTTCAAATTACAAGAGGTACGATCCGATTCTCTGATATCAGGTTCAGGTATCTGGGTATCTGGTTGGTTCCTTTTGCTCATTTATGTTTTAGACACTGATGAAAAGAATTATTGAACATTAGCTTCGAATGCAACTGCCATGGACGCTAATTAGTAGTGTCGTCATGGGTATTGGTAATCTGTGGCAGAAGTTTTGAACTCTGGTTTACCCTTTTCCAATGGTACTGATATCTAGGTTGGTCTCTGGCCGTGGAACGAGATCCCCGCCCATGGGCGGTGGCTTCCCGCCGGAGGTGGATGAGGAGGTTACATGGCACGAGACTACTGTCGTTGCCGATGAGATCAAGGAAGAAAGAGGGTGAGCTGAGTACGTGCGGACGGTCTTGTCATCGCCACCTTACTTGCAAGCAGGGATTTGCGATACTGCAATTTATCGTAATAAAAGCTCCAGCCTCAATCGCAAAACCTCTTCGAGGCATACTCTGGTGAGCGCTTCTCCGTAAGATCTGTACATGACATTTTGAACTACTCCCGATTAGGATTTGTAGATTGCGATTATTTACTTCGTATCAAATTTTCAAAAATCTTGAATTTCACATAAGCTATAATGTCTTGTAAGTTCATGATATGATCAATGAGAATCACTATGTGGATATCAAATACGAAGAGAACAAATTTGTCATCTTGTCTCCGTATATTAGTGACATATTAGAAGTTTGGAATGATAAACAAACTGTCAAAATTATAAAAGACAGGAAAAATGTTGCATATATTTTTAGTGTAAAGATCTAAACATTATCAACTTTTCACATTAATGTCAGACCTGGAAAGTAGTAGAACACATATAAATGTTACAGTGCAATCTCATTGACACTCCTGTAGCAAAAAGATAAATTCCTAAGGTTTGAGATGTGTCCAAAACTCCTGAAGAAAGAATAAAATGGCAAAGTACCTTGTCTTTGTATTGTCAAAATTTTAACATATGCTACCATGTCTACAATGCCAGCTATAGCTTATGTTATAAGCTTAGTTAACTGCTATAAGTCCAGCCTGGAACAAAGCTTTGGAAGGTGATAAAAAAAAATCCTAGATATTCTTAATGTCAAGAAACAATTTATAGTTAGTGACACATGTAAATGTGGATTGGAGAGGGGACCTAGATAGTCATAGATCTACTTGTTTTGCTTAATAATTGTGTCATGTTCTAATTTTGCAAGAAATAAAATTTCATAATATTGCCAACAATGAGAGCTAAATTTGCATATTGTTCAATTCGGGCAAAGAATAGTTTGGTGGAGGATCTCTTGGGAATAGTTAAGGATGCTGACAAACTAGTAACTACTCATTGTAATAGTCGAGCTGCAGTTTTCATGAAAAGGACCCTAAATATCATGGAAGAACCAAGCGTATCAATGTCGAAAACATATTCATAGGAAATACTGTAGTGACATAAAAGGATGCGATCTTATCATATGTTGCAACATATTTGATGGCGGTTGATCCATTTACACCAAGAGATAGATGCATATCACACTTTGAAACATTTGCTTTATGTAATGTCATCGGTGCTCACTAGACTTACATTCGACTCACCCATATGACCAATAATCTGACAGTAAGACGTGCTGAGATGAAATATACACATATTTACCAAGCCAAATATGTTTTAAGTGTCGTCTTGACTGAAGTCAATATGAATAATAAATATGTTGAAACATGATATTTCCACAATCATGTTAAGACAGATATTGGGTTGTGGCATATAATAGAACTCTATTAGAAATTGATCATTCAGTTTGGATGCGAAAGTGTCCGATGAAGATGTATACAATACTACGAAATACTGAGTCATCTTACACCATAGCACATGTTTTTTTATCAGGTGTGCAAAAGAGAACAAAAAGGTGAGGCATAAAACTTGTGTTTTTTAAGTCTCCATGAGGTTCTCATTGTGTGAACCCTTCAAGGTTATGAATTCTTCATAAGCCTCATGATGTCCTTGCTAGTGTTTACAACTTCAGCATGCTATAAACTGTGCTGAAGATTTGTCGCACTTTCAATATCTCACACATGGTTAAAGGAGCTAATCTGCCTGCGGAGACATATAAGGAGGGACTTTTGGGGTGTAAACTCTCTTCTTTTGATGACTTCCTTGGAGAGCTGTAAGAGCTTTGTTCATTTACCATAGTATTTTCATTATTGAGAGGCTGTTTGACAAGGTGTAATTTAGCTTTTGCCTTTGTTACTCGGGAGAAGCTAAAAACATAGTTGTAGATATATTCATTCTGCGGTTTTTTTCATGTGTGTATTATTGCCAGAGTTGGGTGAGGAAGCAGCTAATGGCCGACAAGAGGAGCACGTAAGAGCAGCAAATGGACATTATGAGTGCAGTATTATATCACAGATAACGTAGTAGTGCTTTTCCCACCATGGCACTCTGTGAGGAGACCAATGAAAAATATATTTGGCCTCATGACTCATGATCCATGTGTCCCACCTAATTCTCCCTATATCTGCTCAGACCTGACTTAAGTTGTCTTTGACCTCCAGGAAGATGCAAGAGGGGAGGCAGTGCTCACTTCTATGTCTCTGTCAAAGCAACGATGGTTCTTTCTGGCATGGGAGTGCGATGGCAAATCATGAGGGCTCAGCACAAAGCTGGCTGCATCAAGATTCTTCCATGTAATGATGCACCATGTGGTGTTCTTGATGATGATGATGATGGATCTGGATCTTATAGATTCAGGATTGCTTGTCAACAGAAAAAGAAAGGTTCAGACTTGTTAAAATGATGCTTCCATTGATTATAGTTCATGTTTTTGCTCCAACTCAGTTTTCTTCATTCTTTTCTTTACTGTGAACATACCAACTTGGTAGAAAGTGGCACATGTACCCCAATTGTTTGATCTTTCTATAGGCGATTAGTGGATCTATGTTTGATTTGATGATCAAGTTATGATAACCAGATGTTTTATTTGTTTGATTCAACTTAATTCTCTATCTCTCTCTCTCCTGTTTCATTTTGATTTGCTTGATTTGATTTAATGGGTAAAGGAAGACAGCTGGATTCTCTCCATTGTTCTTCTGTGGAGATTGATTTAAGGAGATTTAATAGGTTAAACCATTTGCATATGGAGCTCACTTTCCTGGACTAATTTAGGTAGCAAATGTTGAGGTTGCCCATTCTTCTTCACATAATCACATGTCATGTACTTTGATACTTTTTAAGTTGAATGTACAGTTCATTTCCCTGTGCTTTTTTATAACATGATCAGCAGTTTCAACAAAAATGAGTTGAAGAAACATATATCTCTCTCATACATGCTGCAAGAACACTTTCACCATACTATACAATCTCTCTCATCATGGATGCCCTGCCTGCGGCCTCAGTTTCTATAATAACTGGGAAATGACAGGAAAATATAACTATTATTAGTGACAGCCTTTGCTTCAGCATCAGGCCCTCAAACAACCATCCATTTCAGATTAAGAAAAGATAACTATCAAGAAAAAAATATTGAGGGGACCAGACAAATTTGTGGATTGAATAGGAAAAGGCTGGCCACAGAAGGCATAGCCATAAACATGTGAACTCAATAAAATTCATTTTGGTTACCACATGGAAAGGCTGTTACAGAAGCTGAAACTTGGAAGGAAAAACAAAGATGAGCAGAGAATGGATAACAGTTGATTGAGTCAGAGTGATGGCATTAAAAGCAGGAACAGATAACATACATTAAGAGCAGATTTTTGCCCTCGAATCTGGTACCAGAGATTGGTTGTTCTTCCAAGCCATTCTCTATTCACAAGCCAATTTGGTGTCAAAGCTACTCAAGCAGATGGCAAAGGCCTGGAAGGCTGACAATGGGTACCGGTAATCCATGGTAAACATGTCCTTTGCAACCTTTCCAAATTGTAGTATGACCTTGTCATGCTCTGGTGGCACTGACTGTGATGGAGTTGGAACCCCTGCAGATGGTTGTATCGCAGCAATGAGCTGGAAGTTTTTGACTGAGGCCACAGTCACACGCCCCCGGAAATTTAGGCACCAACACTGCAACTGTTCGTGCCACCTGGGAGCCTTGTTACGAAGAATCAGAGGCCTCTCCTTGGCCTCGTCGTCTTCAGCATCTGCCACTCTAGCTCCTCCAGTAATGTCTGAGAAATGTGAACTGCTGATATCCATGGATTGATCCATAATTGATGATTTGGCAAACGATATGCTCCGAAAAGAATCCTCCAGAGAGCGGGGAAGCAGATTCTCTGGTTGACCGGGGACTGTTCCACCAGCATCGAGCGCTGAGGCAGGAATGGAGTGCATAACACAGTGCATCCGCCTAGGGCCTCTTGTTCCCAGCACATTCAGCTCATATGTCACCTGGGCTACATTGTAGCTGCCAGTTGGCACTTTTGGTGAGACCTTTCTGGAGTAAAATCTCTGGCTAATTTTGCCAGGTTGGGAGGAAGCTGTCCCATTATATGGCGGTTGGGTATCATACATTACAAACTTGGTACCGAGGAAATTTGACCTATGATTCAAACATAGAATATTAGTTGTTGACAAACATCTGTTGGACACAAAACTTCTAAATCATATCACTAGTACCTCAGTTTTCCAATATAAGTGTTACTTGATCTGGTTATGTTGTAAGCATCTGTAGATATTATGTATTCTGTACAAGTTGCGCGACGAATTCTCTTAGCTGATAAAAGGAACTTCCCGTTCTCAACAAGCACAGCTACAGATTAAAAGCTCGATAAGTGAACTTGAAGAGAAAATCTTATTAGTAACAAGGAAAAACAAACATTGCACTTAAGCTCAAAATACATAATGCAGAAACTACCAGTGACTAGTAGCATTTGAAAGCAATTTTTCCAAGAAGTAATAACAACCCTTACCACTTCCATCTTTATGACCATAGGCAACAGAAGCAACAAAGACATCACTCTAGAGAATCTTCACAATTATAGTAATCAATGTACATCAACAAGAGCAAGGTGCATGAAGTAAGACTGATATCAATGTACATCAACATAAGCAAAGAGCTGAATGAACTAATTTCAGAATTGTTGAAGGTTCATAGAAAAATAACGTGTCTAGATATCTCGTAGCCGATGCATGATATGTATGGCGAAACAAGGTGTGCCGCTTATTGAAGCAAGGCAAAAATACTTTCTAACTTATGAAAGTTAAATTTGAATATGAAATGAACTTAAAACTAAGATATAATTGTCATTCAATATTATCTAATAATAAGAAATAAAAATCATTAACTCAAAAGGATAGAGTGTTATATTAATTACAAAACACAGCACAACTAAGTAAGTGAAAAGAGATGGAAGCAACGGATGGAATTAAAAAAAAAAATAACAAACAGAAAAGAAATAAGGAAGAAAGAGGAGGAAAGTTGGTATTCCAAAACGAAGTTTCCAATTTCCTTCTGTTTCGGAGGAAAAAAGCTTTTATATTGTTTAATAATTTTTCCAATCTCTCAAACAAATAAAATTTCGTCGCTTTCACAAATAAATCTAATTTGATCCCTTAAAATGTACAAATATCATGGTAAGCATTAAAAAAAACCTAATAAAATATGTACAATGCTGTAGGGAGGTCCAACATGACAATCATGTCCTCTGCCACAGGATCCAAGGTTTCCGACATGGCTCCATAAAAGACAGAGGACCAATTACCAAGTACTGCCTGCAAAGCAATTGACAACCACCCTTGTTCTCCATCTTGGAGTCTTTGGAGGTTCAATCACCTGCTAGATATGAGCCTTTTGCTGGTGCACAGTGTTACCATCACACCCTGGCACCCTATAAATTATAATATATGTCAGGTTCATAGGTGATCAAATTTTGGGCTTGTTTCCTGATGCGTACTGACATGGCACTATTTTGGGCTTGCTGGGGCCCTCACAACTACCCAAGGTACAGAATCCACACCCTTAGCTACCTTCTGCAGTTGCTCTCTACTTCCCTAGATCCTTTTGTTTTCTTCACCCCTTGGTTGACTTGGAGATCAGAAGCTCCCCATGGGGATCTATTTTAGTGATCTCTTTAGTATGTTCACCTTGTCTTGTAGGAAAGTTACCTGCTTTTTCCCATGTTGGTTGATGTCTTAGTATGCTGGGCAAGAATGAATAAAAAAGAGCCACACAAATAGCTTCTCATTGACCAATCCCATCACACTGAGTCCATGCAATGACATACAACATTACAAATGTGCACCTTTAAGGCACCAAACTTATTAGAAAAGCTAATGACATTTACTTTGAGGCACAACTTAATGAACCATGAGACTCATCTGAAGCAAATATTTTGACATCCGACCCTCACAATCTTACTATGCAAACAATCACCTTAAGTATTATCTTACAGTTAAAAATCAAATGGCAAGTTCAAGAGTGAAAACATCCTCCCTGGTAGACATAGATGTAAAATAGAATATCAGGAACAAAATGCTGAATGAATCAGAAGGAACCCAATACTAAAACTGTCAATTAATCAGGGGAACATGTAAATCTTGCTATAACTTCATTGATAATGCTCGAGCCTCAAGCTAGCCAGAAATTTTGTTTCAACTTCATCTTGGGTTCACATGAACCAAATTCAAGAAAATAAATTACCACTTGAGCTAAAAGTCCAAAATGATAAGATGAAAGCATTAATAAAAAAAACTGAGAGGAAAGTGAGCTTGCCTGGGCTAAGACACAGGTAAAGATGATAAGTAAGAGCTGATTTGTCCCTCTTAATAAAGCATTGGATGGAACCATCCCGTGGACCAGGCTGAAAAATGCAAAACACTTTCAGTTTAAATTACAAGCAAATATGGAACATATAGTTTGTAAAGTACTTCACGTACAAGGCAACTTAGTTTTGTGGTCTCTAACAGTCTGCTTTACCACATATGATAACAACAGGAGAAGATAACACCAATATCTTTCTATGATCCAAAAGCAACAAACTATTTTTTAACAGAATAAAAATAAAGAATATGAAGATCACCTGCTTCAGGGAGACTGGAAAGGTGAGCTTTCCAGAGAACTCAGGACTCTTGACAATCTCTTTACACATTTCCCTCCATGACCTGCAAACACCTGCACAAACCACTACATTTGTACGTGAAGGCCATGTGCTTTCACTAGCTTCCAACCTGGTGATCACATCACGGAGAAGCTCAGGAGGAAGACTAGCCCAGCAGCTATCCTGAACCACCAGACATTGGTCAAGCACTTCATGCACTGCACCCTGAGATTTTCCCCTGTGATGGCCTGAGAGCCGTGCCTCAAAACCACGCCGAGATAAACTCCCAAAGCTATCTCTCACATCACGAACAATACTGCGGAACGACATTTAGGCAGCCCAAGGCCGAATGTAGATCCTCCCAAGAGGCACAAAGGCCAAACACTACTATACCAATGGCAGTCACCCAGACCTAAACAATGAGCTGCACAAAACATAAAAGACCTCATTTGAGAAATGCCTCTCAGACAAATTATAGGCCCATATATTGAAGTAAGCTTCGAAGGACTACAACAGTACAAAGCAACATTGCTGCCTTTGACACAACTTTCATTACCTTGTCACACCCTGGGAACCTTCAACCAAGCCGATGCACCACAGAAAAAATTAGCGGCTGCAGAAGACTATATTATTAATCTGTAGAAAATGCAGAACAAAGACAAAAGGAGCAATATACTTGATAAAGCGACATCTTTAATCTGAATGAAACAACAAAGTGCTGTGGCGGACACTTGTTTGAATAAGCCAATCACAGAACCATCAAACCATTCTATCGTAAGAGATGCCAGAAGCACAGAACCTGATCTAACTAGACAAAAATTCACTGTTGTGAATCAAGCTCTGATTCTGATTCGTGTTTTCTACATGCCGTCAGCATATTGTTTCGAGCTAAACCTTCATAATAAATTTTCATGCTATGATTAAACTGAAAACAGACAAAGGTATTAAAAAAGTGAGGATCTCATCAACATAACACTTTAGGATCAACTAATCGTCGACGAACAAAATCCTGTCACAACCAAGTGTTGACTACACATATCGGATCTCGTGGTTGGAGAGAGATAGTTTCCGAGGCAAAAGACGACAACCAGAAGGGCGCAAACGTTGAAAAGGTCAAGTTCTTCCTCTTCACGACGAAATGCTTCGACCACACAATCACAAAAAGAGAACCTTCGCATTAGGTCAGCAAAGGAGTAGTGTTAATCAAGCACAAAAAAGGACGCCTTTTCCATCTCCCCTTCCAATTTCAAGACAGAAGATCCCGTGCAAACTCCAACCCTTCCAGATAAAATAGATAGATCCACACCAAACAAAAAGTAAATCTATGGAAACTCAACGGCCCAAAAAAGACAGATCCTACGGAAAACCCATGAAAACGTATCAAAACAATAGAAATCATCAGGAAATGGAGAAGCATCGCAAATTTACAACGAACCTCTTAAATCGAAGAGGAAACCAACCCAAAGTGCCTCAGGAACGAGCGCTTATAACCCCACCGCACTCCAAAATGGAAAAGGGAAAGTAGGCCTCCGTCATCGATATCTGTTACTTCTGCATCACCAGATCTAAGTGCCACCCGATCTCACTTCCGATCCCTTCCCCCCCTCTATCGCCGGGTTCCGACTACTGTTTCCTCCTTTCCTTTTTTTTCTTTTGCTCGATGGGCTCAAAGGGACGTGCGAAAAAGATAATAGACATATTTATTACTCCGTTTCTCCTATCTACCCATGTGCTCGTCGCAGACTCGTCATGGCTCTTCTGTCGGGCCCACATGCTCGACTAAGCGAGTTAAGAGTTTTTACGAGAAGAAAAGGTACTCGTAATATACATAAGAAACTAAAGTAAGTGTAATTTTTGCGAGTATCGCATCGGTCAAAATCGACCTTTGACTTTTTGCCCGTTACGCAACGGCAGTTGTGCGTCGATGGGCCGTAGTGTGTTCTACGTTCTAATTAAGTCATTGATTTTTATCTGAAATAAATTTAAGACAAAAGAGCTCTTTAATTTTAGCTAATTATCGTGTACACAAAATTATCCGGGATGCATCTAACGTAAAAATATTTAGCTCCCGATGTATATTTATATAAAGACCGAGGTCGAGAGAGATTAGTAACTCGATATAGATAGGTGTGGACGTAAGTGGTCCAAAAGTAATCCCTTCTCTCCCTTTTATTATATTGAAGATGAACTTTTATACTTAATCGTAAATAAATAAAATATTACTGGAAGGTCACCTCCCCTTGGTCTCTTATCAATATGGGCAATAAAGGTTCATAAATACCTACCTTGAATCTTTGTTTTTGTGGACAGGTAGAGGATGACCTCAGTCTTCTCCTTTCACTATGGATACTACATAACAATCACATGTTGGATGATGATTAGCTGACAATGTGTTCCCTATCATTTTGTCCCCCCAATACGTGTTTTAGGGCTCTCGTGAAAGAGATCTGAAGTGCGATGTCTAATTCATCTGGCACATCAAGCTTATGCCTTTTTTATTGGTTCTCTAACTTTGCGGATTAGGCAAACACTAACAGGGTCAGAGGGCATCCGTATATTGAATTGATAACTCCTATCCCTCGTCAATGGACCCTCGTCGGTAGAGGATCAATCTCTATCAACGTGAACTGCCCTCCTTCAAGTGTAGAGGATTGCGGGTGAGGGGCATGAGCTCTGACGGTGGCGATCCATCGTTAACCTATCCCCCCTATCATTAAGGGATGTACCTTAGTCAAACGAGGTTGGATTTCCTAACCTCTTTGTCTCTTCCCAATCTAGTCAGATTTGTCAATTATCATGGCTCAAGCAAAAAGGGGGATAAGGTTCACTAACCTCAATGCCTTCCTTGGCAATGACTATAGGCGAGAAAAGGGACAGGTTTCTCGATCGTTGTAAGGGAGGGGGAGGGGTGTTAAGACCCTGTGCTTCGAGTCTTTTTTATTATTATTATGTAGGCTTTTCCACTCGTGCATCAGGCACAATTTGTCTCACTTATCAAAACTGAGGAAAAAGACTTGATTATTACTTTAAACTATTCCACTTGGGCTTCATGCTTGAAAAGAATCTTTTAACTCCAATCCTAAGATGAACATCATTTTTGACTTAAGGGAGTACGAACTCAAGTTGAAGAGTTTCTTAAATGACGGGAAACAATCCTCTGCAGCTTGGGCGAAGGAGCGGATCGGGTTTTTCAAACTCCATAACTCAACAATGACCATAAGCGAGGAGTTGATCACGTGTCATATGATGTTTGACTAACGATGTACTTCCTATCAACTCTAACGTTGATATTTAATTTAGTAAATTAAATATAAAACTAATATTATTCACTTGTTTTTATTTAATTTACTAAATCATTATTGCTATGTTCATTTTCAAAAAAAGTATCAAATCAAAAACAATAATAGTTGATAGGATCAATTACTTTTCGTCGTAATAGAACTTATCAAACAAAATCACATATCTTGAAATTTTTGAATGACTATGATGGTAAATGACAAGATTTGGGATCAATATTTATGCACAAAGAGGATCAAATAACAGAAATCAGCATTAATTCAACAATATCTTGATTTTCAAGAAAACAATGGACGACTATGGACTGGATTTGCTGATGTTACTCTCGCTACGAGAAGAAACAACTTGCATGACTATTGGAGTAAAGACATTAATGACTTCGCTTGCGTTGGCAGCTCAAATAAAGACGATGACAACTCATCGAACGAGTAGGTGATGGTGCAACAATAACTTGGATTTTTGAACTGTGGAAGTAATCCCATGCACATGAGAGCCCGTGAATTTAGTTACACTTGCAGGTGACTTAGAGAAGATAGATGTTCCGTATTTGATGAATAATCTGTTGAAATTATTAAGGATCGAAAGAATCAGTGTACACATATTACGTTTGTTCGTAACATAAAAGTGACTTAGAGAAGATAGATGTTCCGTATTTGTGGAATAATCTGTTGAAATTATTTAAGGATCGAAAGAATAAGTGTACACATACTACGTTTGTTTGTAACACAAAACTTAAAGTTTTGGACTGAATTGATATTCAGTTATATATATATATATATATTTGATCTCAAACTCGACAGTATTATATTTATAATATGATAAAAGGTGGGGTGGATGAAAGGAAATTATTGTAATACACAATTAAGTTAAACCAATTGTCGCACACATCCTTAGCCACCTGATGGGTTAAAATAGCAGGAAAGGATAAAAGAGGAAAATTCTATCTTTCTCTTCGTACCGCATTCTTGTTTAGTTACGATCAGACCATATGGCTTTGTCGGTCTTTTTATTTAATTTATACAAACACATCAACTTCTATATTAGAAAGAGAATGAATATTTGTTTGCAATTATTTTCCAAGTTATTAAGAAGGATAAAAAGAAGTCGGATGATGGCTTCTCATGGTGTTTCGGCGAAAGGACTTGTCTCTCAGCTATCTAGGCTTCACAGAAAAGGTGTAGTAAGATCGGGCACATAAAGAAAGAGGAGCTCATGTAAATGAACAGCTGGATGAAGCTGCAACACGCAATAGACCTTTAATGGCAAGCCATGCCTGGCATGCCTGCATCTATCTCCTCGAGACCATGCAAACCAACAATCTCCAATATCAATAATCAACAACCTTTTCAAATGTATAAAACCTAGGTTAGAATATCATAACTATTTCGTTAAAGTTAGCATAATTTTACATGAATATACACCCAATGGTTTCATACACGTCTTGCAAAAGTTTGAATTGGAATGGTTTATATATAATATATATATACACACAGGAGCGCAAGCACGTACGCACACCTATGAATATTATACTTGAAACATATTATATCTATATGGATCAATGTCTAATCCTCTTGAGACTTCCTATAACACACACGAACGATTAATCGTATAACATAACATATTATAAACGACTAAGATATTTGCTCCAGACAACAGCAGCTTTAGGATAAAAAAGTACACATGTGAGTTACTTCAACAAACAATCTTTAAAGTTAAAAAGAGTATATACCACGCAAGGAGCGATAATGGAGATTCTCATGCAACATGTGATCCCTGATATTTGAAGTAACCATTCCATTACCTTGTCTACCGAGAGGCCTTTTAGCCACAGCCTGGAGGCCTCCTCCAGTCCAGTCTCCCCACGAGCAAAAAGGGAACAAAAGTGGCCTGGAATCTCCTCCACTTGTTTCAGATTTCAACAATACATCAAAAAGCTCTCTCTGAAGATCAAAAGCAGCTGCAAATGCTAGTTCTCCAAAAGAAATATTGAAAACTTCCATAGAGGATATCTACTACTAAGCAATTAATATAACAAAAAATACATTTCACATTTCATTAGACACACAACACATACCAAATTATTTATCTTATGATAAATGGGTAGTCATTGCATATATGTTCATGGTATCTAAAGTACAAATGTAACTCGATCAAACCCAACATGTCCCCCAGATAAAACCACATCAATTTGGAAAATAAACTTACATAACTTCGATTCAAAAGACAGCCTGAAGAGTAAACATAATTTGAGGACCCATGAAGCTCAGAAGCACTTCCTGTGGACTATCGATGGACCAGATTCTTCATATTCACCCTTGGAAATCCACATCTGTCATTAGTCACAAAAAGAAAAAAAAAAAAAAAGCCATTACTACCATGCATAGACTCGGGCAAATCAAGTCTGATATATTTATAAACATATAATGTAACATAGAGATATGCATGAGATAGCAATCAGACACTACTGATCGAGACATTACCTGCTGGAATGTGCTGAGGGAAGCCAGGATGGAACCTCCAATCCAGACACTGTACTTCCGCTCTGGTGGAGCAACCACCTTGATCTTCATGCTGCTTGGCGCAAGGGCCGTGATCTCCTTGCTCATGCGGTCAGCAATTCCAGGGAACATAGTCGTGCCACCACTGAGAACTATATTGCCATACAGGTCTTTTCTGATATCCACATCACACTTCATGATGGAGTTGTAAGTCGTCTCATGGATACCAGCGGCTTCCATACCAATCAGAGATGGCTGGAAGAGAACCTCTGGGCATCGGAATCTCTCTGCACCGATCGTGATTACCTGTCCATCTGGCAGCTCATAGCTCTTTTCCACGGAGGAGCTGGTCTTAGCGCTCTCGAGCTCCTGCTCGTAGTCCAGGGCAACATATGCAAGCTTCTCCTTGATATCCCTGACAATTTCTCGCTCAGCAGTGGTAGTGAAGGAATAACCTCTCTCTGTAAGAATCTTCATCAAGGCATCCGTGAGATCACGACCAGCAAGGTCCAAACGAAGGATGGCATGAGGGAGGGCATATCCTTCGTATATAGGGACAGTGTGGCTCACACCATCACCGGAATCAAGCACGATACCTATTAAAAAGCGTGCCACAGATCAGCATTTACATTCGATGCATGAGAAATCAATTACGATTACGTTTAAGCGAGACATACCGGTTGTACGACCACTGGCATACAGGGAAAGAACTGCCTGGATTGCAACATACATGGCCGGGACATTGAAGGTTTCGAACATGATCTGGGTCATCTTCTCTCTGTTTGCCTTAGGATTGAGCGGGGCTTCGGTGAGCAGTATAGGGTGCTCCTCGGGGGCAACACGGAGCTCGTTGTAGAAGGTGTGATGCCAGATCTTCTCCATGTCATCCCAGTTGCTAACGATACCGTGCTCAATAGGATACTTCAAGGTCAAAATACCTCTCTTCGATTGAGCCTCGTCACCAACATAGGCATCTTTCTGACCCATTCCAACCATGACACCGGTGTGACGAGGTCGGCCCACGATGCTAGGGAACACAGCCCTAGGCGCATCATCTCCGGCGAAACCGGCCTGCAGGAGGACCAACGTGTTATTCGCAACATTATGAGTGCGAGAAGATATTTGGAACATGGGATGGGATCAGGATGACTAACCTTGACCATTCCAGTACCATTGTCACAAACAAGGGGCTGGATATCCTCACCGTCGGCCATTTCAGAAGATCTTCAAAATGCAATTTGACATGAGCTCTTTACACGCTTTCAACTTCAACATAATCTTCTATTTGTAATGAACGAGAAAATCTAACGAAGCACTGAGAGCATCAAATTATTGCAGAACTAGAAACCCAAGAAGGAAACCGTAATCGATTATCTAAACATTAAGATCGTCTAAAGCACTAGACTTATGCCTTTAATAACCGTTCAGATCTGATACCCAAGCGCACTATTTACCATCACATGCCAAGAAATCAGGCAAATCGAAAACCGATCGCGATGCAGAGAACGCAGGAAAAGAGACGCTACGGCATCCACATCAACTGAGAACATCGAAGGCCGATGACTTACCAAATCTTCGCTCGATCCACAATTAGACGGTACCAAACAACACCAACAATCTTCAAGATCACATAACAAAGCACACATCTACGACGTCGTAGATTCTAAAAGATGACTCAGAAAAACGTAAACATCCACCAAAATCGATGGGATTCTAGCGAAGAAGATGAAAAAGAGATCGACTGACCTTACACCGCGGCCTGTCCACGATTCCGAGGATGAAGGGAGAGAGAACGGGGGGCGGATAGACGACGAGAGGGGGAGAGATAGCGGACGGGGGTTTTAAATAGAGCGATTTCGAAATGGGTTTCCACTTAATTTATGCCACTAAAATTTTGCGGGCATCATTGGGGTCGCGAGACTAAAAGAACAAGTGCTCGTCGATGTGGTTCCTGTGTCTCGTAAGAGCGACACAACAGACGATATATGAGTTCTATTGGCCTATCCAACGTGGAACCCACCGAAAGATGAGTTCAGCCCCAACTGATTTCCAATAAACGGAGTGTATTCTGTACTTTGTCCCATGCTTCAGACACAGGATCCCGGAGGTCTTCCATGTGGGTCGGATCCAAGCGATGTGGTCCGTCGGATCGGGCCCGGCATAACGTGCGGTGCGCAAAGGTGAAGGAGGGGAGGCGGGCGTGCGCCCACGCCAGCCCATCAGCCACTCGTCATTAGCTGGCGAAGCGGAGATTTCCGTTTCTTTTTCTTATTTATGTTCTTTTTTACTCCGTCAATTCGACTCGGCCCATCGCACAATTTAGGACCGGCCCATCCACATAAAAAGCGATAACGTGGCAGATCACTATTGGCGAATGACAGCACTGAACCATAAGCCTTCGCTGTCACGTGGTAACACGGGATCAAGAGAACTCGAGCGTCCCATGTGCAACCAACAACTTAATTCTCCGTCCCCATTGGGATCTGCTACTCGACAACATCCATAATATTTTTCTACGCACTGTTTTAATATGTAAAGTACGTGTTGGATGACAAAGCAAAGAGATTCTTCTGATTGATTCTTCACCGATTATGTGATTTCGAATACATTGGTTGTCTTGTTGATCTAACTTTGTTGACTCGTTGAACTTGGTAATTTGAGGGTATGTAGCATTACCATGATGTTTTACCATAAAGTCGATGTACGGTATCGTTTTTATTGTGTGTATTGTGTAATATACATTTTGTTATCGAATTGTCTCACACAGGTTTGGAGTTAACTGAGGTATGCTTTCTATTACTTCCCAGGGTTAGGTGTGAAAGAGATCAGGGTATTTGACGGGATTCAAGTTAATGATAATTTAAAAAATTAATAAATATATTTGATTATAAAGTATTCAAAATATAATTTGTAAGTATTTTATAATACGATAGGTAATTGTTAGGGTTAGATCATGATAAATACTATAAACCATTAACATTATTTGATCGTCCATGTGTTATGATATATATCGTGCGAACGAACAAAGTAACAACTTGTAAAGTTAATTTTTTAATTTATGTTACATGATCAATCATGTGATGTCGAGTGGAATGATATGTGAATGACTATCCATGTATCATATTTAAATTTATTATTTAAAAAATTAATGTCATCTCGAATTGAAACTCTTATTCATATTGATTATCTTAAAAAAACAATTATAAGTGACTTATTTATTAATCGAGGGGAACAAATATGTAAAGAAAAATCCTTTTTCTTTTAAGAATACAGTTTTAAAATCGTATTAATTTAAGTTCTAACTCTATGTTGTAATAAAGGGCAAGTTGACTTTTTCTTTTTCATAGTATACATGTCACGTTTCATAAAATATTGAGTCTTCAAAAAGCCAGGATGATGGATCGAGACTTGCATGACAGATACATGTTCAAACCATTGGCTTGATGCATGACATCGATGATAGGGGATGGTGAGTGTGATACACGTTCATAAAAACATGCTGCTATTTCGTCTTTTGACTCACTTTATCGATGTCGAATAGGGTTTATTATAATATTCTAATTGATAGTCCCAAAAACTTACGAAAATATACAATATTGGTTATATGTGTGATCGTATCGATATGGATAATACTTTAATCGAGCTATCATTAATCTCAAAAGCTTATAATATGAAGATGTTGTTCGTCCAAAGTGGAGATTTTGAACTTAAGATGGAGGCATTTGCAGAGAGGCTGGATGATATTGTTGTGAATCATCTCAAAATATTTCCAGTCAAAGTCTTTTATGAGAAATCAAGACTTGTCTACTTCTTCTGTTCAAAAACAAATTGAAAGGAAAGGAAAGGGAAGGGAAGGATAGACCGCTGAGTTTTCTGATGATTTAAGAACAAAAAAGTGTTTCCCAAGTTTCTTTTTAGCTTTCTGAGAGCAGAAAGAAAAAGGAGGGGGAGAAGCGTTCTAAAAGCAAAACGTTTTTTCTTTTTTTTGTGCCATCAACTCTTCAAAAGCTTTTTCTGTGTCCTAAAATGGAAGTCTCGAGCTTTTGTTTTCTGCAACTCGAAACAGAAAACAAAAACAGATACGTCATGCTTCGACTCGGCTCACTTGCGGCAGCCAATTAGATTGCGGAACTGCACATCTCAAATCTCTACTGCTACTGGTGCACGCTGGATATATCAACTAGAGAAATCTTGGTGGACTTCGCTTTGATTCCATTGCCACTTCCTCGTAGTTGGAGGCCACTTCTTGACCTCGAGGGCTTCGAGACGCGGAGAAGAACATGAAAAGTGCCCAAAAAGATAAGTGGAAACCACATCGACTTTGGAAGGTGAATTATGTACAGAGCACGCCGTGTGGTCGGCAGACGGAAACCGAAATGGCCAGTAACACTTCTTAGGAGTGGTGGGTCGTGGCGAGACCTTCGGGTTCCAAGGGCACGAGGACTGCATGAACCGGCTGCGGACCCGGTTGGCCTTCTCCGGCACAAGCCGCGGTCTTCGCCACGAGCATGCACCGGCGGCAGGTAGGGCAGGAGGACCGCGCCGTCAGCCACCGGTCGATGCACTTGAGGTGAAACCCATGGTTGCAGCTAGGAAGGACCCGTATGTGCTCACCTGGTACGAACTCCGAGAGGCAGATGGCGCACTCGGGGACTGCACCGGTGAGCCTCACCCCGGCGGAGTAGACCAGCCTCGGCAGCCGCTGCAGGGCCTTCCTTCTGAGCCCGGTCTGTGCCGGCCGGTTCGACCACCGGAGCGCGCAGCGGAGGATGGACTTGAGACCCAGCGCACATATCAGGGCGCACAGTAGGGCGGTGAGGACCACGATGACGGCGGTGGGATCGACGACCCTTCCTTGCGAATCTGAGCGGTCGGCGATCCCGGGGGTCGGCGGAGAGCGCTGCCGGGGGAGTGCAGTGTGGAGTAGGATTCTTCTGGAGTAGATCTCCAGCACAAGGGATTGGATGCGGGTGGAAGTGGAAGACATGCCTGTTGGATTCTTCTTTGGTGTGGTGTGCCGACGGATTGGATTGTGTCCAAAGCAGTATACATAAGGAGAGAGGATGTGAAAGGAAATTGACCTTTTCTAATTGTTTATTTTAGATTTCAGATGTGATGGAGGCTTTGGACATCACATTGCAAATGTGGCTGTAATCATATTATTTTGAGAATTTGTGAACACTGACAGATATCTCCATTGGCAGAGAGTTCATCTTCCATTTCCAAGTTCTTTTAGCTCGCGGGCCCTCCACACTTCGCCTGCAAAGCACTACGTGAACCATATTGCTGCTACATGAAAAGGAATTATGATTGGTCGTGTTTATATAAGAAGATTATTGCTGCTGCTGTTGCTACTACTAAAGATTACAATTCATGGGGACCTCAAAGATGTAAGAACATGGAGATTCATGCTTTCATTATAATAATCATGATAAACTTTGGAATCAGAGATACAATTACGGTGGGGGATCTTCATATAAATTTATATGGAGAAATCAAATCAACCAAACAAAGATAAGTATGCGAACCAATGACATCAATATGTACCTGCACCTCAAGAACTTTAAGCTGGTACATATAATGGAACGCTCAAAGCACTAGTACGAAAATAAAATTCATAATATTATCTTAATTTAGATCAAGTTTATAGCTTGAAATCTAAAATGAACAAAGAATGTCATCATAAATTCGCGTAGCCAAAGCTAAACCATATACGGGCTTATACGAATGTATGTCAAATTCATGAATCATTTTTCCTTGTCGTTGTCTCTACTCACCATCATAGAACAAAACAGAACACTTGCATGACGCTAATAGCAAATCTCATGTATGACAAGTGTCAAATGTTATTTTCCGGCTAAGATAAGCAACCAAAATATTTCTAAGCAACAATCTTGAAAGAAGACCATGGTAGAGGAAAACATTATCTTTTATGCAAAGCACAGCAACAGTTCTCCTCGCCTATATCTGCAGCGATACAGGGAGGTGAGATACTTCCTTCCTGGTACCAGCATGATCGGTGCCGAAGTAGTTCATTCAAGAAACTATCAAGCTTATCGATGGTGACATTGGGCATCACTACGACATGAGCAATGTTTCCCTCACAAGCAAGCTGCCACTGCCGGACAAACTCTTCGACTTTGGGTCTCTCAAAGACCACAGTGCTACTAAGTTCGTTAAGCATCACACTGATTCCTGCTTCTTTCAGACGGTCTTTCAAGTAGTGTGCGTTTCTTAAGCATTTCTGAACTTCCTTCTGAAACCCTCTGTAACCTTTTCTGTTCAGGGTGTACCAGAGGAAGATCGGGGCATGGCCATTTCGGCTCCCCATGATGGTGGCATCCCTGGAAGCAAGATACTCGACATTACTTGAAAGGACATTGATGTGCTTCAACCTTGTTATTTGCACACCACAAGGCATAGGACAACCCACAAACTTGTGACCCGATACACTCACACTTCCAATAGGCTTTTTAAATGTCACTTTAGGTGCCTGTCGAGTATAGACAGTGTTGGAAACTTTAGCACCGGAATGAAAATGCCAACATAAACAAAAGAAGAATGATAATTGTAAATGATCTGATATGAAGATATTTCGATTGAAATATAAACCTTTTTGAAGCAGCATTAGCATAGTTGCAACTATATGTAAACTTGAATGGGAAACTAGTGCAAAAGGTGAAACATAGAGGAACATACACGTTTGACAAATGGCATCATGAGCCCAAAGAGAGCTCCATCACAATGAATGTAGAATCGATCTTTAAAGCCATTTTCTTCAAGTGTTTTTATAACCAAGTCAAGATCATCAACTGCTCCCTTTACGGTGGTTCCTACATGAGATAAGAGTTAGAGATCAAGAACTTCTTCTACCTTTAGGCAAAGAGTGGAAGAGAGGAAGTACAGAAAATGTCTCACCAATGTTGACATTGACAATGGCCGGTCTCTCCATGTTCTGGAGTAAACTAGCTTTAAAGTGGGTGCAATCGATCTCACCGGAGACCAAAGTGTCAACCTTCACACACTCCATCCTATACATCCTTGCTGCTTTGAAAATTGAGTAGTGAGATTCCCTCGAGGCATACAAAATACCATCCGGAAACACTTCCCTCCTGGCAAACCAATTTCAAACACTTCAAATTATTGCTGCAATGAAATATTGCAGAATTTTCATTGTTTTTACATAATTAAATATCCCAAAGCAGTTCACAGTCATAGTGAGTTTTAATGGGAAAAAGGCACTAACCCAACAAGAATACCATGCAAATTCCCTTCGGTACCACAATTGGTGATATAACCCCAGTATTCATTCTTCTCCAATTCCCAAAGCCGAGCAAACCAATCCAACACCCCAACTTCGAACTGCCTAGAATGGACGCCATAGTTGCTCTCGATGAAGGGGTCACCTAGATTGTTGATGGAAAAGTGTTGCAGCTGCCCTAGAGCACCATAGTCAAAGTCCAGATTGTACGGGTACCCTATAAAAGATAAGCAAACATTAATATGAGAAATCTAACTCTGTTAAACGTCAAGTAACCAGTAGGGCATTTCACTAATGAAATATCTGAACTTTAGTCAGCATGGTGGAAGAAATGGGATCAGATCTTTGCCCCAAAAAAAAGAAAGAGAAGTAAAGGACATTATGTGACCCACAATCTGCCTGGTTTTGCATTTGAATCATAATAGACATGAACGATGAGAAATCCGATGATCTGCAGCTTCCAACGATCACATCACCAACGGACAAGAGTAATGAGATCTATTAAAGAAATAGATCGTCAAGTCGGGTCCGTTGATTTGTTTGTTAACGAAAAAGCGGAGAAAATTCTCATGCAGTTAATATGTGAAATATCCTGAAAAAAATTAGTAAAAGAAGCTCAAAGTATACCCAAATGGTGTTTGGTTCTGTCGATGAGGGATCTCCGGTACCTCGCCAAGACACTGGCCATATAAGCCTCCCTCTCCCCGGTGACCTCGTCATCGGCCTCCGGCTCCTTAATGGCGAAGCACATTGTGTGCACGTTCCTCCCGAGCACCATCTCCCTGCTCTTCCCGCTCCCCTCCTCTCCTCCAACTCCCTCCGTCTCTAGCGGCGGCTTCGGGCGGACGATCTCCTCGGGATCGAACTCCCTGGGCAACGGCTCCACCTTCTCCTTCTCCCTCAGATCCATCAAGCCATTCCCCACGCTCCCCACCATCTCTGCCTCGAGAAAATTGACCCAATCCTGCGGCGGCTTTTCCAACAACTAGATCGGAAACTAGGCCACCAGATTCAGCAAGAATCAGCGAAATGAGAAATCTACTTAAAAACAACGGAAAAACAGAGGGGGAAATGGCAATGGATACACGGAGATGCAGGAAACTAAAAGAGAGGAGGCGGAGGAGGAGGTCATCACCACAGATCCTCCTCCTTTCTCGCTCTCTCTAGCAGAGGAGAGAGAGATTCTTGCAACTTATCGGAAGACTTCCAACGCGCGTGCATGATATGCTGATGGCATGAATCGCCCACGGCAGGCAACGTGGAAACGGTGCTCTATCATTGAGCGCAACAGTAGGGGTCGACCGATCGACCTATTTGGGAGACATCGAGGACAAGAGCGTTACGCAGGTTACGCAGGTCACGCAGGGGACGTTGATCGGTGATGGGATGGACTGCAATTGTGCAGTGAGCGTTATGCGAGAGCTTGAGACAATTATTTTCTATATATATTACTTGCGTAGTGTTACGCTCAAAGGGTAAAACTGTCCGGCTTCATCTTCATCTTCATAATTTGGATTATGTATGGCCTAATAGCCCGATGAGCCCAACTTGATTATTTGGGTTGGGCCTCGTAATCGCACGAACACAAGGCCATCAGGTCCGTCTAGATTCACGCTGCGTGTACGCCATCATCTCGATCGGCTTCTCCCAAAGATGACTAATCACAAAGCACAGCACTGTCCTTTGCCCTCTGAAAGAAGGAATCTTGCAGCGACTACAACTTCGCAAGCTTTCTTCCACCTTACGATGACAACGACACAAACTCTTGTCATCTTATGCTCCACTTTAACGCCGTCTGCTTTATTAAGCATAACGCATCTATCGCCTCATTAGTTTCTCTGACATGCTGACGTGGACGAGCCGACGGTTCTTTAAAAGAATGGGTCGGTTCGGTTTCAGTTTCAACAGACATGTTATTTTAAGCACAGAAAAATTTATATAAAATAAATATACATATCTGTAGCGATGGGAGATACTGTTTACAAGTTATCGAATGATTTAGATTTCGATCGCAAGTTGCAGTGGTTGAACCTTCTACGTCATCGTATATCAGACAAATTTATATTTCGCATTTTCCACGTTTATATGTCACATGATTTATTTTATTTTATTTTGCTTATATTTCAATACCGAGTCGATGTCTCGAAGTCAAGGCAGCGGTTCAGCCTGAAACCCAGGTGGACCTGCCGCGTTCCTACGCCCGCATGGTTCGATCCCGTTGAGCCGACCGGTTTCTTACGTATTGGGTAGGGAACGGGTTCTATGAACCAGAGGGGTTCGGTTGATCAGACGGTGCAGCAACGTTGACCGGATCGGCGGGACCAGTTATTCCCCACGTGGCGTGATATAGATGAGTAGGATCAACGATGTGTGCGCCTCCTGAACTATCCTATCTGCGCGTACGCATCGTTTATCCGAATACCAGCCTAACCGATTTATCATTTTTTTCTTTTTATTTTTCCCGAATCATATTTTCCCCGTTTATGGATCGTATTCCCTTTCAAATTTTCCGCATGGCGCTCCAAATATGGCAAGGCGAGGAGGCTATGAAGAAAATATAAAATGGGACAGCGATATGAACTACCTCTGGTAAGTTCGAGCGAAATCGTCCTCTATATATATATACACCCGAAACATTATGCGAGTTGAAACCGTTTGGCGCTTACCCACCCTGTTTTACTTAGGTCCAAAAGACCATTCTGTTCTTGCATCTTCGCCTTATTTCCCCTCGTAACCCTTCGCCGGATGCCGTAAGGTCCTTCTCCCTTGTTCCCCCGCGGTTACTGTCGCCCTCGAAACCCTAGCTGCGGTCTCGCTTCGAGCTTGCTCGCGACAGATGGCGACCGGGCGGCGCTTTTGAATCGTATCGAGGGGAGGAGCAGGGAATGGACGGCGGAGCGGCCGAGCCGATCGAGGAGGTCGGGGAGAGCTCGTCGCCTTCGAGGGGGGCCGGAGCTCAGGCGGTGTATGACATCAAGAACGAAATATACGAGAGGCTTGTAGCGAGCGGGAACGAGGAGGCGCGGTCGAATCCCTACTTCAAGGAGCACTTCGATGCCCATTTCAGCCGGTTGCCGGCTAGGTGATGTTCATAGGATCGTCGATCTCGGGTGCCTTTTCGGTTTTCTTAGGGTTCTGGGTGCGGAGTTGGTATGTTGCTTTGTGCTCGGGTGGATTGGCCACTTCTGATGTGTCTTAACCTTAAAATTTTTTGAGCTTCCTGTAACTGGGTTCCGCAATTGTTCGTGGTTCTTTGTCCTTGATTCTCAGTAGATATCCAAAAGAGTGGTGGTATTTCGTTACACACAATCAAGGGATTTTTTGGTCCTTTCTATGGATTTATACTCCTTGCTTGTTCATAAATTGTGATTGATTTTGCACTTCTATGCAGCTACAAGCTGGATTTGGATGTTGAAAGAGCAGAAGATGTTCTGATACATAAAAAAATTCTGGAAGAAGCCAAGGACCCAGACAAGCGGCCAGTTTTCCATGTTCGTTTCCTGAAGGTACCCGTTCAAACGAAGTCTTCATTAGTTGTGTTCAGAAATTCTGATTAGAATGGTTGTGGTGTTACAGTTCTTGATATATGACCTATGCCTTAGGTACCTAATGTGCTATAATGGCTATTTTGCTTTTGGTTATGCTTTACCTACAATTTAGCTCATTAGAAAATTTCAGTTTCTTTGGCTAAAAAGTTGTGTTAAGATCATAATGGCAGATCCCACATTTTGCAACTTAATATTGGAGTTTGTTACCAGTTAAGAACATTGAGATTTGGGAAAATTCTTGATGTCCCCTCTTCTGCTTCAGTTTTTCATGATGTATGATTGATAAGTATAATGTCTTCCTGAGTATTTTGTGATTTTAGACATATAAGACATAAATCAATTGAAAGAATTGTTGAATGCTCTTGTAAGGTCTGCTCTTACTTATTACCTTTAGGCATCATTTCTAGTGGAGTCTCATCAAGGAAAAGAAAATTGAATTTATTTATGGTCCATAAAATTTTAGGGATCTTTTCTTGATTTTCTGCTTGCTCGATGCTGCATTACTGCAATAATAGCTTTCTGTTTGAACGATTATCACTTGAGGAGAGTGGGGAGGGTGAAATGTTTGATGGGTTTGGTTATATCTTGAAGCTAAGCTTATGAATATAAATTCTGCAAAGATATAAATCTAGGTAGGTATAAGTTATACTCTATTTGATATATGTTATACTCTATTTGATATAAATTCACAAAGCATCAAATAAATTAACCTGATTTCTCAGGCTTCCCTCATGTACGATATCTAAACCTTTCATATTGAACTAGTAACAGAAAAGATCAATAATAAACCTTTCATATTGAACTAGTAACAGAAAAATTATTTCTGACTGATACTGATAGGATCAATTATGTGATATACAACTGCTAGTCCATTCTACCAGTGGAGATTATCTTGATTAAAAGAGAACATATAACACAAAAAAGAGAGATATATAAGATAGATGGAGAAAGAGAGAATGGGAAGCTCAAAATTTCACTATAAATACTCAACTGCAAAATTGTTTCTCTGCGCATACCATACCCTTCAGTCTTATTGATGAGCTTAACAGATGATGATTGCAGACTTCTAGTCCTTTTCATACTCGAGAACTCTCATTGATGTAATCTACAATTATAGCTTATTAATCTTGCAAAGGGAATTTTTGCATCCGCCAACTATTGTAGGCTGCTTTTGGGGGTAAGATAGTTGTCTATTATGTTACCTGCAAATCTTGGAGGCACCTTCTACTAGTGTCTGTTAATTTTATGGATCACATTGTATTTCTTTTTCAACTTAGGTGCTTCAAAAATACCTTACTATTTTATTATATATTGGGAAATTCCTTCCCGGACTAACTGAAACTGTTAGCCTATCTATTTTTCTTTCCCTGTATGAGTTGAAATCATGTAAATGCAGTATTTAGGTTTAAACATTTCCATCTTATATTTGATTTGACCATACGTAGTGTCAAACTACAAGTTTTAGTTGCATCTTGTTCTTGGCTTCTCTATTTAGTTCCAACTTACTATGTCCTTTGTGTTCATCGTAAGTGCTTATTTGACTTGTCTATGCATTTATAAAATTTACTCTTACTTATGTGATTAGAAGTGGGGATTGTGGAATTAACTTTGAAACTTGCTCAAAGCTAGAGGAACAGAATTTGGACATGATAATGGACAGTGACGACACTGAAGATGAATCTGAGTTTGGAGATGCTCTTTCCGCAAGGTGTCTACCCAGTCTTAGTTTCCAAGGAATTTTTCAATTCAATGATATTGGTTACAAACTGCATGGTCATGAGCATGAATCTCAAGTTGCAATCAATGTGAATCCTATTGAAAACCCATTTGAACTTGTTTAAGGTTACTTGCTAATGATAAGCCATCTACTTGTGTTGTTCACCTTTAGACAGGTGAACTAAACAAGTAGATGATCCTTGAATTTCCTCTTTGTGAATCAGATTTTGATCAACTTGCATAAACTCAATAAGTATTATTATGACTGAGTCATGTTCTAGCTGGAACTATGCTTTAATCAGTTTTGCAAGTTTTGCCAGTTTTCCATGTCCTCAGTTTTTTGAGGTTTATCGAAATTTTACTTTGCTATAGATCTATAAGTTATCAGCTACACTTTTACAATTAACATTGAGTTTTATTGTTGATCTTGCATTAAGAGATAAAATAGCTAAGTGTCATATGGCTCAATCCTATATGCAAATTAAGTAGAGGATGAAGAATTAACTGGTTTATCTGTAGGACTGATGTATATTTATTTTTGAAGAATTCATGTTGATGGTTCTCTTCTTGTGTCAATGCAAGGAATCAACAAATGAGTTCTGTTTATTTTCAGATGCATGCTAAGTGAACAGGACTGGATCTTCCCTATGTGTTAAAAAATGAGAATGGGTTAATATCCTTTTACATGTCAGCAAGAGATGCCCTTATCCTATTTTTATAGCTTATTGGAACTATATCAATGGATTTCTTGTATTCTTTTGGAATTTAATTGGTCATAACATTGATTTCAAAGCATTGCTTTGTTGGTACCCATACCTCGACAAGAAGGAAACTTGAAGAGCTTCATTAAGTTACATGGAATAATTGGTACTTCTCTATGATAGCTATATATGTGTAAAAATTGCAGTTATGAAACTTGAGTGATTAGGGTTAAAGTCATGGAAACAACCTTATTGCTTGCAAGGGTAAGGTTGTACACTGACCCTCCCAGACTGCAATGGCAGGAGCCTCATGCATCCAATTGTCCATTTTAAGTGTGTAAAGTTGAAGTCATACACTAACTTTCATAGAATAGGAACTGACTATTTTGCACATCCAAAATTGCAGGCGTGATGTTACATGTGTCGTTGTTCATGAAATTATCTTTTCCACAATCGACAAACCAAAGCTACTTAGTGAGGTACTTGAGATGCATATTTATAAATTTTGTTCATTGGAGCTTAATGGAACATTTTTTTTCGTATTACATGCTTGAAGCATGCTTTTAGATTGGTAAATATGGCCAATCACTTTGGATAAGTAGCTAAGCAAATGATTACCTGCTTGGCCAACCATTTTATGTCATTAATATTCATTCATGTCTTAAGGCTAAGAACTTGTAAACTTATTACTTTTCTTTATGAAATTTGTTTGACAGTTGATGAAGCATTTATTCTTCTCGTTGATTCAGGATTTTATTGTAATAAAATCATATGATACTGTCATTTTATTACTTAAGATGGCAGGACTTGGTGGAGCAGTTATGTTATGCCATCACGGGTTTGAACTCCGAATATGCAGGGGTTAAGTGTAATAGTGTATGCACATTTGGTCCTCTTTAAAATCTGCAGTGGGTTGTGTTTGTTAAAAACTACTTGAGTACATTGCTTTATTCCCAAAATTATGTATTTGATGTGTGCGCTGTCGAACAGAATATAAGCTTAATGTTAGATTGTTTATCATATATGTTTAAGCAAATTCTACGAAGTATCTTGCTTGAATTTCTGTTAGCGTCTTCTATAAAAGAACTTAGTACTAGCAACTGTGTTTATGATATATTGTAGCAACTTACACAAGACATGGAGATGCACTTGCCCCTTCTGAAAATTCTATCCATACAATGAGTTTTAACTTTCTAGGCATCCTCATATACAAGTGATATTGAGATATGATAAAAATAATAAAGTGAGTTAATTTAAGTGGAGAGCTAGGTCGAGCATTGGATAAGAAAAGTTTCTTAGTTAATAATAAAACTGTAGTAATGAGGTTTTTAATACTGGTCCAATATCAGTACCAACCTTGGGTCAGGTTGGTGCCATACTGATACCCACCATTTTGGAATGTCAGAATGGCTGAGTGTTGATTTGTATAGACTGGCTCACCTGGTATTATAATGAATCAATGGTTTCATCTTCTTTGATATTTGTAGAACTTTTTTTTGCTCTTCCTCTGTATTCTTATGACTTGTAATCAATCCTGCTATGGAAAAGATAAATGGAAGTAACTAAATACATAGAACTGCACACAACATCAGCATATACTCAAATGCCAAACATAAGTTCAATCATAAAACATCACAAACTTTGGTGTCAACAACATACATATCCTATTGTCCTAATACCAGGAGGAGTTTGCATTGTCTTGGAAGCTGCTTGTGATTGGAGGTCAACATTGTACGAGTCGAAAACATGTGATATTGCTCCTACCTTAGGAACTTATATGTATTATCTGCAATAGTTTGATAATCAATTTGGTAGACGATCTCTATATTCATTATATCATATGGGTTTCTCTCCCATAAAAGTGAATGGAGGTCTTGTGGTATAAGTCATTTAAATGATGGTCGTGTGGCCAATAGGATCCTCTGGCTCGAACAAATTGAGACCATGGGTTATTGTCATGCTTTGGTCCATGCAACCCATGCCAGTAAGAAGGTAATTACATCGACAAACTTCTACCAGGCTGAATCTCGGCAATGCTCTTCCTTATGTGCTCAAGGTCATGATCTACTTTTTCATGCCCTTTTCCTTCCTCTCATAAACCTTTTTGGATTGTCTTGGGCAAATGATATTTGCTCAAGGTCACGATCTTTGTCCTAATGCCATGTCTACATGGCCATCGTTATTGCATCTATTAACATCGTATCATTATTCCAAATCTTATGAAGATCAAGATTAGAAGCAGTTTCATCCATTGGCTTAGAGGACATATTTATATGCTTCCAACTTAAGCAAAGCAAAGCTTGCCTTGAGATCTATTTTCCTTTGTTGGATGGACTCGAGGTGATGGTTGATGGTAGATCTTGCCACCTTAGGCACCAAGAGCTCACCTTTGATCTAATTTCTCGTTAAGAATTATACCCTACGATTGTTGCAAATAAAACAGGTAGTCTTTTGCCTTGCTTGCTATCTTCTTTACCGATGGTATATTACTAATGTCCATCATTAGGTCAGTACGGTGTTGACATCTCCATTAATTGTTCACTGGCCCTAAAGTTTACTCTACTGTTTGGCACCTCTTGGATCACATAGTAATCTTCCATCTATTTAGCATCATGGATATATTTTGATGTATCAAGAAAGCTCCTCCTATCTTTAGCTCAGTTAAAACTATCATTGAACATGATGATTTACTTGAAAATTGGTAGCTGACTGGTTGCTACAATATAGAGGTTTGTTTCTCACTTGAGGAAAAGTACATATGGCAGATAACCAGGATGATCCACTTGTTAATGATACAAGAGGTCCATCTTGTCCATGGAGGGTCGAGAAGATGAGACTGCTCGCTATTAAGAATAGAGCCTGATGTTGGGATGTGATCAGATTACTGACTGTCAGTCGTCCATTGCTGTCCTCAGTTATTATGCCATGTTGGTACATTGACGCCTTGGATGCCATTGCTGAGCAACAAACGATTTCAATGACAAAACTTCTCCATTTGATTATGGTCTTTGTGAGGTCCTCAATGATGACAATGAGATAGATGATAGCATATTTGCAAATGATGGTGGCTGACATTATGGATCTTATGTTCCCAATAAACAGACACAGAGGTGGAGCGTGGAGAAAAAGAACTTTTTACATATACACAAGATGATGTTCATAGCCTCAGATCATCTACTATATTTATGGTTGTAAAGAGTAAAGACAATGGTAAGTTGTTGATCTTGAGGAGATGAGAGATAGATTGTGTAGGAGCTTATAAGTATGGATTTTATGGGCCATTGTATGATGTTGGTGATTGGTCCCAGTTTATCATATCAGAGGGTTCATATAGCTTATGCCACTAGTACAGTGCGGCAGTGCCAGTGGTGACAATTTTATTGCTCAACAGTCAACATAGCTGTACTTTCCCCAGCCCCACTTTGCACTAGCCTAAGTTGAATCTCCATTCTGGCAACTACCTTAGCTGTACTGTATAATCAGGAAACCGTGTGGTTTGTTATTTGCCTTGTCAGTATCACACAGTGTACTAGAATCAAACGTAAAGAGAGTAATATCACACATAAGTTCTTCACAATATAATATTGATCAACAACCGAGCTGGACCTACCTCCCACTCTACTATCATGATTGTTTGGTGATGTTAGGTATTTACATGTATGCTTTTGACTTGGCCACACGTTTATAATTGTTTCAAGATTTCAACTATATAATTGTAATACATGCATAATGTGCCTACTCCAGCGATTTTATAAGTTTCTTGACGTATGGGTTTCAGAAGATCTTAGAAACATTTCAATCTTCTATTGATCATTTTAACTTGGCTCGGAACAGGAACCAGCTGGATTGAATCATATCAAATCACCATGAGGTTTGTAGCAGTACTGTACTGGTCTGGATGCCAACCATTATCAATATGAACACTGGGATTTTATTCCTTTTTCACCTGTATCAAAACCTTCCTCTTAAGCAATCCTCATTTTGCCATGTTTGGAATTGGCTGCAGAGCAATGAACTATTCATATGGAATTCATAATTTAGTCATTTCTCCTGACTAACTTCTTGTGTATGAGAGCGTCTGAGCACATGCTTTTGACTGTGTGCCAGCCTGCCACTCACTACCTTGTAATTATAACCATTGATATTTGGTGCTAAAGATAGGTGCATCTTTTTCCTGTGAATTACCAGTTCATAAAAAAAATATACTTTCGAAGTTTTAGTACATTAGTTGATTTTTTTGGATAATATAATAGGTGTCTATAGTTTTTTTCTTCATTAACCATCCAATGCATTCTAACTGCAACTTCATCTTTTTAGCTTTCCACATTGCTTTCTGAAATTGGACTCAATATCCGGGAGGCTCATGTCTTTTCAACAACAGATGGATATTCTTTGGATGTATTTGTTGTTGATGGGTGGTCTGAAGAGGTAGGCTTTTATTGAAAATCCATCTGTCAGATTCATATTTGTTTTTTTTTATGCCCAGACATGTCTTTGTATGGAAAAAAATTATGAGAAAACGACAATTTTTAAAACCGACTGAAGGATAGCATACACCCGGACTAGACAGGGTCAGCCTACTCCGTGCATCTTGTAGCTGTGTAAACTAAACTGAAAGTGCTGCATCACGATGAACACTGGAAGCCACTTAGTATGTCCATTTAATGCAATGCCTGTCCTGTTGTGACGGTGATAATTTTGGTCATCTTTGACTTTCTGTTGATGTGCTTTGACTATTGAAGTTCCCTTAGAAGATTTTGTGCTTTTTCATCTTACTAAAAGCACTTAATTTTGGCACTTAAAAATTGGCTGCCAGTTATGATATGAAACTCCTTTTGGAATCTTGTTTTGGATGATTTAGTAGTTTCTGCCAATTCTGCAAAATGTTAGTAAGATCTGTTGAATGAGGCCAATGTGATGGGTTGACTCCATCAAAACTTGTGAAAAATAAGCCTCTTCTAGAGGAGTGAACGATGATTAACTGTACAGTCCTCTGAAGATGACCTTTGTCTTATTTGTCTTCAAATCTTTGATGATGGTGTGATCCAATCCTAGCAAACCTAATATTCAGTTTGAACTTATCTAATACCGTCAATGATTTTCTCTTGCTAAGATGAAAAAAAGAGCTTCTATGATACTAACTGAACTACGTCTCTCTCTCTCTCTCTCTCCCTCCCTCCCTTCTCTTGTTGTCTTGCTAAAATTATGCAATCCTTGTGCTTCGTAGCCATTGGACCAATGAACATTTCTCTGTTCTCTAGTTGGCAGCCATATCATTTTGACATATCTAGATAAATAAGTGGCATCATGATTCTTATTTCCTTTATTCTATGCTATTTTTCCCGTTTTTGTTTAGAATTGATGATTTTGCAATACTGTGCTCAGCACACAGATGATTTGCACAAGGAGATTGAGACAGCACTTAATAGAAATGAGGTATATAGCTCCTTCCCTTTTTTTAATTACTGTTACTATTGTCTTGTTTTCCATCAAATAAATAAATTATTTTTGCTATATCTGTCATAGTTTTATTTCTTATAAAAACTTATATCAGGTGCTGGTACTTGCTCTCTGTTCTTTCCCTGATTAAATATGTTATCTAAGCTTTGAAGAACTGTTGCAATGTTTTTTTTTTAATTCTTAATTAGCTTACATCTTTTCTTTCTGAAAATCTACAGCATATATTGGGTCATCCTAGATATGTTGTGGCTTTAGATTGATAAAATTTTGATGTTCTAATGTGGAAGTACTTTTATGCACTATATAAAGAAAAGGCTTGAAACTAGCTCTGACTTAGTGTACATTTGTCCTTGTTTATTTATGGCATGGTTTGTCCTCTCTTTCACTTGTGGCTTCACTTGTTATAATGAAATGATCTCCAAAGTGCGTACAAAAAATTAGAGAATTCCAGATATTAGAGAATTTATACTTTAATGTAACTATCGATAAAGCACCATCCATTTAAAGCTATGGCCTGCTTTCACATCACCAGGTTGCTTCAAACAGATGGGAAAGTCCAATCTATGAGAAATTGAACATTTTTCTCTCACACTGTCAGTTCTCTTTCTTTAGAAGCGTCCTTCTGTGTCTCTCTCTCATTGGTTCCTTACAAAACTGTCCCTCCCCATTTCTTTCTCTCGTTCTTTCATCTAGGTTTCTCTTTTGTTTTCATCCTGCATATTTTTCCATGAGCATGTTTTTTATTTAGCTTTTGTGACCCTGAATACAATTAAACAACATGTTGTCATACAATATGCATGAATGACACATTGGCTGGTAATGGCTGCTACTGAACTGGTGTCTTGTGCTGACCTGGAGCATGGTTAATACACCAATCCTACCAGACACGCAATGAAATTGATTGGCACAGAGTGTGCAACTTATAAGACAATCCTTGATGTGTTCTGTTTTCAAGATTCTTGGCTCCTTTTTCTTTTTAATTACAGAATTTTGAACTCCTTTGGGCCGAGCTCTTTGCATCAAATGAATGGTCCTCCAACCTTGTCTTTTATTGTGCTAAGGGTTTATTGGAATCTTTATGCAACTGCTTTTTTGGTTGTATAACTGATTGATAAGGTATGTCTTGCTTTTGCAAATAAGATGTAGGTCCACTGAGGTTCTTGTCTATCATAAGTGTTGTTTGTCTACTAAGAATTTTGAGGTTTTGCTATAAGTTGACAATTATTTGGAAAACATTTTGTTGGTGTCTTCTTATGTGACAGTGATATCAAACCTGAAGTGGATAAATGATGTTTAATTATGGAATATATTCTGTGTTAGTGACTTAGTTCCTAACAATTAAACTATGCTAGTTAAAGCATTATTTGCATTTCAGTGCCAACAAAAAAGAGCAAACTTTAGTCCTTGATGATAGGGTATATAACAGGATTATGATTGGAAAAATAGGTGTATAGCATTATTTGCATTGCTATAAGTTTATTTATTTTTAAATCTCTTTCTCTGGTCTTTGCTTCAGTGATAACTTGTTATTTCTATGAAATTTAGTCCATGTCCATGTTTGTCCTTTAGATGCGCTAATAATCGTGGGTACTTGATAGCTATGCTTGCTTCTTTGAGGCTTCATCTTAATTTGTGGTGAGAACAGTTTTCATCTTGGTTTTTCCTTTTTGAGTTTTACAGGGTTCCTGGTCAGATTCGTCTCATTCTTCAGACACAGAGAGGATGCTTGCTGTGCAGTTGAAAGCTGATGAGTGGGAAATTGACAGAAGATTGTTGAAAATGGGAGAGAAAATTACATCTGGATCCTGTGGAGAACTGTAAGTCAAATAACATACTGTATTTTTCTGAAGTTTACATGATGGGCCAGAAGTGCACTTGTATTGATATGTTATTACTATTATTATTTATTGTTACAGGTACCATGGCAGCTACTTGGATCAGGATGTTGCGATTAAAACTATTAGATCTGATCATTTAAATGAACCTCTTCTCCTAGAGTTCCATCAGGAAGTGTCCATTTTAAAGTAAATGCTATATCTCTGCCCATGGAAATTTTATCATGTCCTGTAGTCTGGTAACTTGCTACTGGGTATAGCAGCTTACCATTGCATTCTCTGATAGACAGTAATTCTATCACAACAATTAAATTGCTTTTTTTGGTTCTTTGCTATCCTTTGCTAATCCCACACATCACTTGATCTATTCTTCTAGTGCTCATTCTATATGCTGTTGTGATGCTTTCTTGGCCAAGGTTCTTATGATAATTGTGAATCCTTTCAGGAAAATCCAACATGAAAATGTTGTTCGTTTTATTGGTGCATGCACAAAGCCCTCACAGTTTTGCATAGTAACAGGTAATTGTCTATTGGCGTCAATTCAGTATTCTGAATGGTTAATCAGTATATATGGCCAGCACATCTCATGGGAGCTAGAGTATCTCATTACTGTAAATGATTGTTCTGTCTTTCAAGAAAAACCTGAAAGTGGAAGATATTTTGCTATATTAACTTGCTCTTTTTTTCCTGCTTTGCTATTTCTTGAAATAGGTATTGAATCATCCAGACTAATTTATCCTGGCCTATATATGATCTGTTCTCTTTAAGGACTTCCACTTCAGGAGTGTATTCTTAAACTGTTATTCATTGACATTTCACCTTGTTACTTCTGTTCTTTTGCTTTAAGTTTTCACTTTTAAACAATATAAGGTTTTTTTTACATGTAACATTTCTGTAATAAGAAAGTAAGAAAAATATAAAATGTTTAATTTCACGTCTAGTTGAATCAATATCATAAAACCATTGGTTGCACAAAGAATAATTCACAAGGTCAGTTTTTGATACTGGGATTGGCTAGGGACAGTATGACTAGGTTTGGCTAGATCAAATTTTTTCATAAAATTCTCACTTCCATGGGACCTACAAGTTTGACATGAAAAAAGATATAAAAATAATGAACAAAAATGGGGAACTGTTTGTCTAAAAACAGACATTGCATATCTAGTATCATATCATACAAAGGAATTGCTTTTGTAAAGCACTATTATGTATATGCCATGAAAAAGATTAGCGACAAATTTCATTGTAGCCCTGGTTTGTAGCCACTATGGGTGTTTAAATCGAACAGAACCCGAACCAAATCTGAATTGTACCATTCCAAACTAGTTTTGTCCGAATCAGTTCATCAATAATTCGATTTTGAAGGCTATAAATGGTTCTAGTTTGTGGTGGTATTCTTCTTTGGTTTGATTAACCGGTTCAAACCGAATCGAACCAATTTTAATTTAAAAAATACCAACTCAACCCAAAGGCCCCAAAACCCTAAATCCCTTCCTAGACTTGGTGAGTTCACCGCTCTTCCTTCGTCTCTGTGGCTCTTCCTCCTTGTCCCTTTCTTAGTCTTGCTCTCTCGTATCAGGTATGAACCCTATTTTTTTATCATCATTTTTGTTAACAATCCTTTTGTTGATTTGTATGCATCACTGCATATCCTCATCATCAACAAAAAAGGATTGCATATGTAGTCATTATTCCTTTATGACATCTTTCAGTAAAAAAAATAAAAAACCACTTGTGCATATGTTCAATTGTTTAGAATGTTTTGAATGATATTTGTGGTATAAACTTTCTGAGAATGTAAGTCCAATTGGATCAAAATTCTAGTTTGGTTCAATTAAACTGAACTAGTTCATTGAACCAAACCAATTCATTTGTTTATATATATCTAATTATTTAAAACAAAAAATTGGATTACTGGTTAGCCAAACCAGATTAATCAGTTTTGAACCAGTTCAGTTAGGTAGGTCCAAAATGGTTATGGTTCAAAGTACCTTGCTTTAACCGAACCAAACTGTTTTTTCAATTTGGTTTGGTTTGACCCTTAATGGTTCGGTTCAAACATCTTTGAACACCCCTAGTAGCCACTATGCGAGTGAAATATTAAGTAATGCAAAAGAAAATAAAAAAAAACTTTAATCAAATAGAAAGCTCATGGAACTTGAGGTCAGTCACGAGTTTTGTCATCTCCCTTTTTCATTCTGGTATTTCTGTTATAGAAGCACAATCTCTAGGGTTAGTCATAGAGAAATGCCCTTTGCCCTATTAGTTCCTCAGGGTATATTTCTGTAACTGAAATGTAAACAGTGTAGGTTATGTTGCTAAAACATATCATTGTCTATAATAATTAATTGTATTCAAATGCAGAAGTTCATCGATTTCTTGATTGTGGATTCATTTTTGCACACTTTCTGGTCATCTTCAAAAGGCTGCATCTAGCAGATCAGTAAACTTAAGAAACTTCCTTAATTATTATGAGTTTGTTTTATCTTGGAGTATCCGTTAATGAGCCATTGTTAGAAGTTTGTTCTCATTCTCATGTTTCTTTCATTTTAGCAGAACTACTTTCAGTGTCTTATTTTTATGCTTATTCTCTTTGTATTTTGCGTTGTGCTTATACTGTTGCATATTGAATTTTTGTTTCAGAGTACATGCATGGAGGAAACCTGTATGACTATTTGCATAAGCATCATAACATCCTTGAGCTCTCTATGTTGCTGAGGTTTGTGATTGATGTTTGCAAGGGAATGGACTATTTACATCAAAATGACATTATTCATAGAGATCTAAAGACAGCCAACCTCCTTATGGATAGCAATCTTGTATGTACTCAGCTGTTTGTGCTATAATTTCCCAGAATATGGTCTTCATTCTGGTCAATTGTAATTTTTCACAATTGTCTAAGTGTATTTCCCTTATATGAATTCAGTCTCAGATCAAGTTCAACAGTGTTGGTAGATATCTAATCTTTGCAATAAATACTTTGTGGCAACAACTGTCTAAGTGTCATTTGTCTGCACATTGTGTTGAACAATCAGTTCTGGTATTACACCAAAAGGATGGTACTGTGAAGTGTGAACAAGGTTCTTATCAATGCAAAGTCTAGGGAGGGTCAATATACATGATATGAGATCTCTAAGAAGTTTGTTTCTTTGGTAGGTTAATAAAGAACAGAAACAAGTAAACCAGCATAGGAAATATGTGAGGAATACTGGAGCTAATATGACAAACATTATTCAACAGACCTAAACCATTGAATTCAGTACTGTTATTGCTGATATATGATCTTGGATTCAGATTCGTTTAGGTTAAACCTTCGGAAAAAGCTATTTAACAGCCAAATGTGTGTGTGTGTGTGTGTGTGTATATATATCATTTTATCTTTTACTTTTAATGTTGAGGGTAGACCTTGGTACAACGGTAAGATTGCTCTATGACCTAGGAGACCAAGGTTTGAGACATGGAAACAACCTCTTTAAGTATTTAAAGGTAAGACTGCATACGTTGATTCTCCCTATATCTCATATTCACGGGAGCCTTGTGCACTAGGTATGCCCTTTTAGTAGGTTCTTGTGAGCCTGACAACTGAACTTCCTGTATAAGAAATTTAATATTACTTTATGGCATTTATTTTTTAAGTCTTAATTTTAATGTTTTCAATAAGGGTTTCAGAAGGCATATTGTCTCTCTGTTGTATCCTGCTAGTGATTTAGTCCTTGGATTTGTAAAGAACATAAATACAGAGTACACTGGTCTTCTAAAATCTAGACAGGTCTCAAGTTGTGAGATCATGTTGGTTAGATGAACCAATAAATTGTTGGAATAATTAAAGGGACTTTATTACAAATTGTAGAAATGGATTTGCTGTTTCTTAGTTTGACTAGTGATATTAGTAGAGCTTAATGCTGGGCAAAAATCCATGTGTCTTAATCCATGACGTTAAAATCTAAGGCTGCTTAATATATTTCATGCTGCATTTTCTCAGAGAGCTGTAATGCTTCTTTTATTTAACTCAGTTGTAATGCTAATGCTTAATGATATATCCGCTTTTTCTCCATTCACATGTAGGCAAATAAAAGGCTACTTTCCTTTTTTGGCTGTACTCTGCAGTTTTCTTTGTTCTTTAATTCTCAGCAATCAAAATAGAAACTTATTTCATAGCTAAAAAAAATTTCAGTTACATTTAAAAAATGAAAATCTAATTATTTGAAACCTATTATTCCTTTCCTCAATATGTTCATGTTGGTGTTTATGCGTCAAGCACATGTTCACAAACATGTGATGCTTTCTTTGACCAAAAAGTGCTATGAAGTAGTCCTTTTATTCATTAAAATTTCTTTCTACCTATTGGTCATTTAGGTTGTGAAAGTGGCAGACTTTGGTGTTGCTCGAATTCTGAATCAAGGAGGAATTATGACAGCAGAAACTGGAACATATAGATGGATGGCACCTGAGGTGTGTCTTTAGTCTTTTTCTGCCTAAACTTAGATTGTTGAATGGAAAATATCATAATTTCAAAGATGATATGCATTCAAGAACTAGATGTTTGATTTTCTGATTCTTCATATTTTATGTATCATGACCACAACAACAACATCAAGTCATAATGTTCCAATTAATTTTGGTTACGTAATAGTGTTCTCATCTCTATCAGGGTGTAATAATGTTCCGACTAATTTTGGGTATGCAATTTTCTAATTCTTCTGATATGCTTTACAACTTGTTGCAATAAAAAGAATTCATCAAGTCATGACATTCATATTATTTTAGAACATGTTTTATCCTCTATTGGGGCTAGATCTAATGATTCATAAATGAAATATTTTGTTTCTATGTTATGTAATTAAGTCTGTACATCCATCTCAGTATTCTCATCTCTTACATATTCCTTGCATGGCGCTATTAGAATTATACTTCGAAATTTTTTCTCTTAGTGTCACTAAAATTCCATTCATACCCAGTCTCAGTGCTATTCAATACACAACTTTTAATTTATAAACATTCATCTGCATAATCATAATTTTCATTTATCATGGTTACCAATTTTGGGTCTGCAAGTATTCCGGAACAAGACTTTCGATTATGGTTGGATGAGGGTGGATAACTAGTGATACAATCACTTCTCACCATTCGCTTTTTCTATCATATGTTGCTACAAGTTCTGCTTTTACATGCGAATTTGTGAAATAGAAGAACTAGGAGAAACTAGAACTTCTAAATATGATAGTGAATAAATGTCCAATTGCACTATTTACACATTGGCCTAGAAATAAGTGCAAACATTGATTTCGTTCCTCATGGTGGTTCTTCAATAAATTAAGCATTTTTTTAGCATCATTCTTCATTCTCTCTCTCTCTCTCTCTCTCTCTCTCTCACTCTCACACACACACACACTGGGTGCCCATCTCATCGGTCCCGAAAGCTCAGGAAGAATGAAGATGGAACTTAGAAGAACAATGTAAAAAAATGAACAATTCCATTTACTTCAAAATTTTAATGCCAATTTTATTGTTATTTATGTAATATATATCAGGTGATAGTGGTTCTGAAACATATAGTGTCTATGGAGAATCCTTTAAAGATGAATGTGGCGGGCATTGCAATTGTTGTCCTTTGATTTTCATAATTAAATGGAATTTACTTTGAAGGATGGCATATAAGGAAGAATGCGATTAATTATGTGGAGACTGAAGATTATTTAACATTAAAAAAAAAGGTATTTGGTAATATAAAAACTTAAAAAGAGGGGAAATTGCATATTGTACTTTATATATCAGAGTATATAAGCCTGTCTTGTGTCATAGAAGTAATGGAGATAATAAACTTTCATAGTGATTGAGATCTGGAATATTATATATGTTCCCCTTTTCAGGTCAAAAATGGCTGTTATACATGTCAGCATTTTGCTTTTCTAAAATATGCATAGTTCTCTTATTTCTTCCTGTTGTACCACTTCAAATATTTGGTCCATATTCTTTTGTGATTCATATATTTCTCTATGTATCACTCTAGGTCATAAATCACCAACCATATGATCAGAAAGCAGATGTATTCAGTTTTGCGATTGTGCTCTGGGAGCTCGCAACATCAAAGGTGCACTAAAGTTTTCCCAGTTAAACTTACTTCTTAGGCAACATCAATCGAGGGTCATACCATCTGATTTATTGAGGTATTGTTATAATTGTGTTGATATACAGATCCCATATGAGTCCATGTCGCCTCTGCAAGCTGCCCTAGGAGTGAGACAGGTCTGTATTTTAATAAATAAAACAAGATTAACTCATGATTTATCTAGGAATAAGTGGTTTTTGTTATGCAAGTAATATTGAAGTATTGAAAATTTGGCAATGTGTCCTGTATTCTTGAATTGGATACCAAAAATTATGCCTGATATGTCTTAATATTGGGGGGTTGTCACATACCAAATTTATCATCTATGGGTTTAGCATCATTAGTAATGACAATTAAAATTGACCCATTTGTCTTTTAGAGAAGAGTATTCATACTCGAACACTATAAAAAATGAAACATGGACTAAGGGAGACTTGTTGCCAACCAGGTCAGGACTATTCGGCTGAAGCCCATGTGTATTCTTGGTTGAAGCTCTCATGGACTTGTATTTTCTTCAGAATCAGAACATAATCCCTTTATGGCAAGCAAATTTTCTACTATCCATAGGTCATCAATCTTTTGCCAAATGAGATATATTAAATGTCCAAAGCCAATTTGCAAGTCCATATCCATGCAACATCAATATAATCTCTCCCTTTTTTCTGTGACAAATTTCTGTAATTGTTTTGAAGCGCCCATATGTTTTACATGGTTTAAAAAATTATTTAGAAGTTGGTATCGGACAACTTAAATATGCTGTTGATTGCGGGTGTTCTGTCGTGTAGAAGCTTATATCGTGTTTACTTCCAATATCAGGGGCTTCGTCCTGTGCTTCCCGAGAAAACACATCCTACATTGCTGGACTTGATGCAGAGATGCTGGGAGGCAAATCCTGCTAAACGGCCTACATTCTCAGAAATTACTGTTGAACTTGAGGAACTTCTCCAACAGGTTCAGGTACCTCAACATTGATAATATATGTAAAAAGGCCAATTACCACATCCATAGACGATACAAAATGCTTCCTTTAATATGTAAACATCAGATTCTACTTCACTATATATGTGGACAAGTCAGATAACTCTTTTATCATACCCCGCTAAAGCAGGAACCTAGAGCAATCAAACACTCAGGAAAACATGTCTCAAAAGGATCTGAGCATCAAGTCTTCCTGGAAAATTGATGGTACTGACAACAATTAATGGGTCCATAGCCACAGAAATCAGTTCTGTAGAATGATTCAGTAGTAATTCTCTTTGAACATCTTGCCTTTGCTTTGTCGACATTCTAGGTTTGTATTGGAAAGGCAGGTCAAGCCTTAATTTATGTCCTTTTAGTTAACAGATGCTGTTGGCCACCATGGATATTCCTCTACATCTCCACCTGAACCAAGAGGTAATTAATCCATGGAGCAACAAGGGCAAAGGCTGTGTTCCTTCTTTAGAGGATTGTAAATGGGTGGTTCAGCTACCCAACTTATGTGATCTCCATTAACAGAACTGCCGTGGTCACGGTTAGGATTCGGCCTTCGTTTTGTTTCGAGAAGGCCAAAGGAATCTTGCAATGGTCCATGGTCCATGGTCCATGGTCAATGTGCAATTGTTCTGTTTTCACAGGCGTTATACTTTGGCCTTTCATTTTAAGCACTGGTGGATAGTCCAAAACAATGAGGAAAGATGTACTTTCCCGGAAAATTCAGGTGCGCACTAAAATTAACGCCGGCGTGAGGCTGCCCTCCTGTCCGTCAGAAGCGGAGCAACGTGGTCGCACAAATGTTTGCCTGGATGTTTCTGATCTTGACTCGGATTGTATGGGTTGATTATAGAAGGCTTGCGTGGAGATCTTTTACACTGCTAAAGCCGACGGCAGTTACTATCATGCTACTTCAGCCAACGGAGGAGAGGTATCAATGTTGGTCCTAACTGGCTCAGGTATACGACTACTGATGAAGGTCAGAATGCTGTCCACTGGTTTCTCAGTCCACCGGGCAGAAGATTCAATCTCCCTTATTTGGTAAATCTCCAACAAAGGTTGGTGAAGGTGGCAGGGTGACACCAACAAGGAGGTTAACTTAATCGACCACGTGGCATCAACGAAAGGCTGAGCTGATACACCATTACTAGTATGCCTCCGGACTTAGTGCACGGCTTCATAGTCCCATTTATGACTAAACGATGTGCATAATTATTCATATATTAATCATAATTTTTACCTGACAATCGCGTTCCACACTATATATAGGTCCACAATTATGTTGTTAGACATCTTATTCTCTTGGTTTAATTATCCTCTAAAACTCAACACTGGATCAAATCCTTCAAACCTAAACTAACTTAATCGAAAGGGGATCTTATCGGGTTAATACCCCTGATGTAGTTCTGGCAAGATTTTGACAATAACATTTCACTCCCCAGACATCACCTTAACATACGAGACTCTAAAAGTCGGTTGGCTCTGAATGCCCAATCATATCAGACAATCAAAGTTTGATAGTTCACAGTTAAATGTCCTCTTAAATATTATTACTAAGAATATTAGGAGGCTAATTACATAATAACTTATGTAATTAGATCTCTTTAGAATCTCAATCCTTAGACTTAAAAAATTTATATTAAATCCTTATAATTATGAAAGTAAAACATCTAGCTCTATTTATTTTATCGATGAAAGCACAAAAACAATAGACAAAAAGATACTTCTAACATCTCAATTATGTTTTCGATGGTGGTGAATAACAAACTGTTAGGGACCGTAAATGGTTGTTGTGGATGAGGAGGGAAGGCGACAACGAAAGATGAGGTAAAAGGAAAGAAGAAAGAGGATGACACGGATGTGGATGCTTTACATATGCGTTGACGCCACTCGACAATTATGTAGACGGTCAATGTAGATGTAGAGCGACGAAAGAGCGATGGTCTATTACGAGCCGAACGCAGCCTTCCTTTATTGGGCATACGATGCATTCGTCCATGGCATCAACTTCCTCGTGGCTCTCCAAGTCCGCCAGGTCACTTGTGCCGCTTACCACTTCCCCAATGCTAGCTGCTGTGTCTCTAGCGCAGGTTCGTGACGAGTCCACCCCCTTTGCACCTTTTGCGATTCCAATCCTACTGCCCTCCATTTACACTTTGTGGCCTCTTCGTCCTCTAGCTCTTGTCTCTTTACCTCTAAGTCCATGGTGGTGCCTTGAGCGAAGAAGCCCACATATTCTTAATAAACAAGCACGAAGCGATAACGCAAGATGGTTGAGAGGGAGAAGCCTGTCCTACTAAGTTAGAGTCGGAGGATGGGATTGCGAAACGACATCGATGCAAATATCGAACGACCATTTTGTCGTTTTACATTTGTATCAACGTTGCTCGATAATTGCATCAATGCTGACAAAGATGCAAAACGACAAAAATGTCGCTCGACATCTACATCGACACCGACAGAAACATCAAGCGCCGACATCTACATCATCCTCTTCCTTCTCTCCCTTTGCCTTACTCTCATCGTTGCTCTCCTTGCTCATCCACAACAACCAACTGAGACCCCCAATGATGATGTCATTCACCATTATTGAAAAATGTAATCGAAACGTTAAAATTATTTTTTTATCCATCGTTTTGTGCTCTCGTCGATAAAACCAATAACACTAAGATAAATGAAGTTAGATATTTCACTTTTATAATTATAATGATTCCAAAAATTATAAGCTTAGGAACCGAAATGCTAATGAGATAGGAATAAACGTTTTAAAAACCTATAAGACAGTTTATATTTAAATAGAAAATATATAACAACTCAGAAATCAGCAAATATAGCATGTCATGTTTACCTGCAACCAAACAAAAATTCCTCACTGGAATGGCAGTTGTACATAGCTTTATGTCAGGCCTGCATCGCTAGACAATGTAGATTAACAGTTTCATTTGCCAAATTAATCAGCTACCATAAAAGCATGGACAAGATAATGATAAATTTAAATCAGTCATCAAAGCTAACAGCACCCAGCTATTATGCACTCTTCACCACCAGCTGAAAGTGCTATACAGGATGATCAATCAACATAATTACTTGGACTTTAAATACACTTTTTAAGCTGTAAACTGAAATACATACTTTAAGTAAGCTTAAAAGAAATTGGATAAGGCAAATGAGCGGTTCAAAGGTTTATTCAGGGTGATGCATCATTCAAGAATGACAGGCCAATATCAATTACCTGCGCACCTTCAGCTCTCCTACCCAGGGTGATACATGGGAAACTGGTCACAACCATGCCAGTTGAATCAGGATCCAAGATAGCAAGCATACTAGTATGGTAGAATTGAGGATGCAGTCGCTGAAGTCATCATAGAAATTAGCAAATCTAGAAGAATATTTGATGTGACTACAATGATCTAAAAAGCCCTGATGCAAACACTCTATTCACTTCAAAATGCTCATCAATTACCAACAACAATATACTCATTTTTTGCAAGAAGCAACACTATACTCATCCCAGTATCATCCTGAAACAGAAATATACCCTTTGACAACCTAGGCCTACATGAGATGGAGATGAAATTGGCCTACATGCATGCCAATTCAATGTGGTGGTAGTTCCATTCCCTTATATTCTGATGTTTGTCTTGTTATCAAAAAATTTCTTTAAATCTTTGTTCGGTTTACATACCACATTGGGACAAACTATGCAAAAGCTTTAGAATCAGAGCCAACCACTGAAAACAAACATGGACATTCTGTCTTCCTCACAAGATGAAATTGATTTTTGTTTTCATTTGTAAAGATTCTATTGTCTGAATACTTCAAAGAAATCATCAACCAGATGACCAGAGCACATGCTTGTTTCAATTCATGGTCATAGAATGTTTTCTTTTCTTTTCTGTATTTGTTGGGCTGCTGCAGTCTGTCTATCTGAAAAGAAAAACAAGAATATTACTGTAAGTTAGACGAACATACTCATTATTATTATACTAGTAAGCATGTGCATCCAAATCAAGAAAAAAGGCCTCAATGACTTAAAAAAAAGGGTTTTATTACAATAGGATATCATTCACAATAAACAATCAGATTACTTTTAAGAATATATGTGAGGCATTCCATTGGAGCATGCTGTGGGTATGAGAAATATTCTTCTGCTACGAATACACATTAAAAAATTTAATAAATCTAAACTAGAAAATCATAATTAGTTAAGTACATGCATTGGTTTCTTGTTTATATTCTAAAACTAGTCTTAAAGTATTTAAGCTTACTGTATGATAAGGGGTACAATAGTAATAAAAAATGTTTGACAAAAAAATTTAGCATCCATCGCATTTCTCTTTTTAGAAGTTTATAAAGCATGAAATCATCAAGCAGCAGGAACAAGGCAAAACTGCACAGGAGAGTGGTTACATGTCACACCTTTATGTAACAGTATTAAAGTCTCCATCAATTCTTTCATAGAAAAGTAGGCTGGCTTCTGCAGACAAAACAGATTCTTCGGAGACATCTGATATTTCATGATCAGAGACATAGAACCATTGGCTTTGTTCAGTTACTTGTGTGCCCATTGAATTGCCAGCACCTGATTTACTTGTTACTCTCCTATATGCTGCATAATGACCACTTCCTGATCTTCCATAGTGCTCAACAACAGAAGTAAGGAGATACATGAAACTCATTGAGGAGCATGAGCTACTAACTTCGCGAGCCTGCACCTGATAAGGAGGTAGTACAAGTGGCCTAAGTTACAGCATACAGGTAGTCTGAACAAGTCTTTGGAGAGCAGCTATGTTTCAAGTTAAATTCCTTACTTCCAACATAAAATAAATGCACCAATATAAATTGGTAAAACCTTATGCATTTAGATTTATGAATTACTAGAGAAGAAAAGTCATGCAAAACAGAACAACTAACATCTAGACATTAAGTTTGATTTATTCATGTTGTAAGAGGAAATACCATCCAAACAAGCATAGTGTAAGATGAATTACTAGGAGAAATAAGACAATTGCACCATTTTATCTAATCTCGCCTTGGTATTAAAAGCTAAATTGACCATTTCACTCTCACCTCTGCAACTTCGACTTTGTCCTCAATAATAGTCTCAGCAGATGAGTCATCTGATTTCAATTCATTGCTTGATCTCCGAAAACTGTTTATTGGAAAACCATTCAACAGATTTTCTCTCCCAGTTCCATAGACATGTCCTAGAAATTGTTTTTTATATTGCATATTTATTTGGATCAGTCGAGGATCTAGTGGCTGCTGCTGCCTCTGTACATTACTCCGAGTACATTGCACTGGGAATTCTTCTGCCAAAATTTTCGTGGCTTTCGTAAATGGAAAGAGGTCCAGAATGAAAGGAAAGGAGATATGTCCCTACAATCAGAACATTGTTGTTTCTTAATAAAGCAGATGTATCAAAGTAACTAAATCTTGAAAGTTCAACTGAATTCAACAAATTTGCAAACCTGAAGTTTGATGAGATCACCATTGTCATTCATTGAAGCACGTTGCAGATGAATGCACAAAATCTAGAAGAAATATATTTATATAATCATAAAATTTCATAGGATATTCTTCTCGTTCAGTTGACGATATGGCACCTGAACACCTGGAGAAAAGCTAGGTATCAAAACAACGCTTTTGCTACTTCATACCTTGGGACATCGAGTGAGACTTAGTTGCTTTAAAGCACAAGAAAACCCAGTCCATTTTATTTCCTCTTGATGAAATAGACTTTTGCAATCACAACAGTCGAGATTGACACAGTGGCTAAGCTTGTCAATTTTTCCCTGTATGATGACAAAAAAAAGTGCCATGGGTTGGATCTATATTCCTTGATACAAATGAAATAAGTGCAAGATTTTTTCCTTGCCACAGGAAAGACTAATGATGCAAAATGAAAGCACCTCATCCTTATCTGCGCTGACGGACAAGTACTTTAAAGCACCAATATGCCAACAGCGACCACAGCGGAAATTCTCCAGATGTTCTAATGCAGTGAACCTCTCAAGGCAATCTATAATGGTGCAACCCTCCATCTGGTATAAAGATAAAAAAGCAAAAAATAAATAACTTTTAAGGGTTGTCTGCAAGGAATATATAAGTTAGATAAGGACTAAAACATACAGAACAAACAAAATGAGACCCTCAATGGACATACAATATCTGCATTTCCATCCAGCACAGGTGAGAGGGATAATGAGCGGAAATGCTCAATATCCACTGAAAGCTGTAGAAGCCAGAAAAAATAATGGTTAATTTTAAGGAAACTTATAGCTGCAAATATGCAAAACAAAATATAGATGAAAGAAAATGTTGAAAATGTTGCAAGAAACAAAAATACTCAACAAAAATATTATTAGAAGTCCAAAAGCTACTGATGCAGGACAGATACGGTTGGGTCTTGGTTTTCATTGTATTAGGATTAATCCTGATCATTGATGGCAATTTCACCTGGTTCGGCTTGCATCGGGCTAACTTTACCGGTTCCAGCCCAAACCGAGATGCGGACTGCTCCCATTTCAGGCTGATCTAGTTCGATCCATAAACAAAAAAAAAAAGGATTAAAGAGAAGTCAGAAGTCATGATTAGTGCTTGCAACTTCTCCGTCTTTCCTCACGATCGATCCCTCTCCATGCATGGAATGTTGTCATCCGCCATCGCCTGGCTCTCCGCCACCCGCTATACGTTGTCAACATGGTTTTGGATACGCTTCCTTCTTCTCCTTCTCCTCCTCTTCTTCCATCTTCTTTTTCCTCCTCTTCTTCCTTCGACTTTCGCTTCCTTCCTCTTTTCCGTCTTCCTTCTTCCTTTTTCCTCTTTTCGTTCTTCTTCTTTCTTTGCTTTCTCTACCTTCTTCCTCCCCTCCTCTCCCACCCCAATGGTTCGCAATACGACCACACCAATACCGGTCTGGCCATGGATCGACACACACATTTGGTAACCAAAACTACGAACCTTGATCCATATAGTACTTTTTGTTTCTTTTGGATATTTTTGGCCTTACTTGTGTACTTATTTAGACACATTAGTATGGTTTGCTTGGACTTATCTCAATAAGTTATGGGCTGTGAAGCTATCCTAATTTTTTTATTTGTCTATAAGAAATTAAATTGATATTTGCTTGATTAGGTTAGTCAACTACGCAATCAGTTTAATACAAATGGAAGTTTGTGTTTTGGCTTGAAGCCTTTGTCTATGTTTTCCTCTATATTCTTCTAGTTCCCCCTGCATCTGCTCTCTATCAAATTTCGTATGACAACAGCTCTTCCTGTATCTCATTCTTGACATCTCTTTAGCTATCTCTTCCTTGATCTCTTAAATTTGAAGTTGAAACCATTAAGTTCAAGAAATTAATCAATTCCATCCACTGAGTAGCTCACTGGTGCCTCAAAAGAGCAATGGTTTTGTCACAAACATAGTTTTCTTAAAAAATCATACTATTTCTTCTAATCTCTATTCCACCACATCATCTTGCCTTTCCTGAAATAATAGAGATCCAATCTTTATTGGATCAATCTTCCCCCTAAGTTCTAAAATCTAAGTGTTCTTGATAAAAGAAACCAATCTGTCTCCCTAAGGAATCAAAGAACTAGAGAAGGCATCAATTGACTTGGTGAAGTTGCACAATGTAAGTGTCTTTACAGCTATCAGAACGTGTAGCGAAAGAAGTATCACAATGATCTTCGATGGGACAAGAATAGAGAATATCTTGGCAAATTTCTTTGAGAAGTTTAACTTGAAGATTGGAGAGAAGAAGATACCTTACCAGTTGGCTTGGCTGCATGATCATGAACTCTTGACAGTTGATTGCCAATGCCTTGCAAAATTTTCACTTGGAGATTTCAAGAAATGTTTTTTGCAATGTTAGAGATTGGTTTTATGATCAGAAGGGTGAACATAATACTCAATAAAATACCTACAAGATTGAAAATCAAGTCTACCTACTCAGTCCTTAAAAAGCCTAATAGAAAAGATGGCTAAGAATATAGTAGTATATGGGACATCCCATGTATGTCTTGTCTCCAACAAAAAGCATTCTTGAATTGTACCAGTAATAGTTAGCAAAACAAAATACAGGCTGATGTAATCCACTACAGCATTAAATATTAAATCCTTACAATGACAAAAAGCAAGTTTAGCATGGAATGAGACAATTATATTCAAGCATTGTATTGTCCTGCATAACCCTCATAAATAATAAGCATTGGAATTGATGGTTTATTCTTTGTAAGTCATCTACAAAAGGCTGACATACAGTTCCAAGGAAAAAATTGTTTGACACTTGTTTGGAGAGTTTCACAATTGAGCTACAGATCTCAAGGGTTCTAGGGCATAAATTTCATGGGACAAGAAGATGTTGGGTCTTAGATTGTAATCCACTAGATAAGAACAGTCATCATTTCTTTTTTAAGATTTTCAGCCTTATTTTTGTCTTAGTTTAGAGATTTACATGATCTGATTTGAGTTTTTCTTAATAAATTATATGCTGTAAAGTGAGCTATAAGTTGCCACCAAGAGTTTAGATTTGGTAGGAAATCGTGAAGTGGGTTGCTCAATTAAATTAGAATTAGAGTAGTATTTTACCACTTTCTGGAGTACATATTTGCAAGAACTTTTGCCCCAGTTGTGTGCTTGGAATGATTATGAAATGTTCATGTTTGAACTCGAAGCTTTTGTCTACTGTTAAGTGACAAAACCTAAAAAAAGAAGCAAAAATTATAGACTTGAAACTTGAGAGAACCCATTATGTAGATTGCAGACAAAAATAAACAGACTAAACATACATACATCTGAGTGCAGATTGTAATGCAGAATAACTGGCTATCAACAAATTCCACAAACAGGTATAAATCTAACAAAAAATTGTGCATCTAAACGGTTAAATTGAAGAAAAATAAAATTCAAAAAGTCAAAGAAATATAACTGTGTTTTGCATAGAAATATTTATGTACTCCAATAGCAAGTACTTTAGGTACTTCACATAATTGAACTATGGTACATACAGAACCCGATAATCATCATCCAAGATATGAAAGGCCATTACCATGGATGAACAGCTTCTACAAGTTAATATGCTTCCAACTGTTCCATCAAATGGCCCATAAATATACCTTCTCCATTGCTCATAGTCTGTATAGCTTTTGCTCTTTGGCTTATGTATCCTAGAAGGAAGACCAGTGATTTCCGCTAGAGAACTGCTATGTGGTGCATAACACTGCAAAACTTCTTCTTCCACAGAACATAAAAGATGAAGAAATGCTTCTGCAGCATCCTACATAAAAAGAGAAGGCAACCCAGACAAAAATCCGTACATGCTGATTAGACAATGAGTGAAGTCTTTGAATGTGAAAGCCGTTTAACCACTACCTGTTGTCTAGTTAACTTGAAACTGCTAACATAAAAGCTCAAGGCGAGCATCACTTTTCGTGGATCCAAAATAGTCCTTTCATCATGAATAATACATAGATCTAAACAATAGGTAACCAAAATTAATTTGGAAGTTGTAATGAATTGCACATTAACTTTGAGCTACAATTTAGGCAATAACACATATTAAACTTTAAATGGTCATAAAAACATCAGAAGTATGAAATATCTATCACAGATGAAGGGAGATATAACACTAATAAAACACCAAATCCAAGAAGTGATCCATCTGGAACCTATCAGATAATGGATAGGGGTTTGGATACATTACAACCATCATTAAAAATTTCGGAGGAACGTGAGAACATGAAGAGGAGGAAAAGCAGGCGAAGGAGTTGGAGGAAAAGGTGGTGGGCAAGAGAAGGAATGGGGATCAGTGACAGGCAGCATAAGGAACAGGGATCAAGAGGGCAGAGAGAGAGAACGAGAGGACATGAAAAGACGAAGTGTCTTACTGAAAAAAAACAACTAAAAGGGGAGGGCTGCAAACTGTATTGAAATGGACAAAAAAAGCCTCGTCCATGTGCCAATTCAGCCTCGGACCAATAAAAACTGCCTAATATATATTGGTCCAGATAAAATTAAAAACCATGGTTACAACATAGCATACCCCCTAGTAATTTTACCTTCTAACAATGTTGTCAAAGCAACAAGAAGTGGCATATATTCTTCAATTGATTCAACATCCATAACCAATAAATTTCGAAGAAAGGAAACAAAGCAGCTACAGCTGGCAAGTGCCTACAAAAAAAATAGTTTCATACCTTTCAATTAGAAACAGCAATTATAATGAAAAAGTAATAGAACCTTAAATGCAGCTTAGAACCATAACTAGCCAAACATTTGATTGAAAATGCACTAAGTAATCATAAACGACCTGGAAGAAAGTCCAAGTACGTGTTGGTGTTGGCTTAAGACCATAAGTAAATCAATTTATAGAGTTCGTTCAACACTTCCAGATGATAAAAACTTAGCATATTCATTCAGAAATCTTTGAAATAGAGCTCCTAGTACTCTTAGTGATGCTCTACTAAGAAACTGCAATTTCGTCCAAACAGATACATATCAACTAGTTTTATTGATCCCGACATGTACTGGGATGCAGACCTCTCCTTTTACAGCGATCTGGGTCGGTACAAACGTTACCGCCTGGTAACCCTGCGAACTGGGCTTACCATCCCAGACTATTTAAAAGCTAACCCCAAACTGAATCCTCATAATGTACAAACTAAAACTAGCAACATTTTGGTTCTCATCTGTGATCTAATTCCCTTAACAAACCTCAGTCATATGAATAAGTCCATGCAGTCGAATCCAAATAGTTCATACGTTATGGCTTGTTGTTGTTACAATAGTGATTCAAGGCACTAAAAAATGGCATCAATATCATGATTTATAAAGTATCAAACGTGTCAACAATTCAAGCCCTCCAGGAAATTTAGTAAATTATGCATTTGGGAGTGTAAGCATTCAAACTACTTTTACATAAAAATAGAAATTTTAACAAAGTATTCACAATGTACCTGGTAAATAAGAGACAAATTTAAGTGTGTAATGCATAGAATTGATGTAGAATGCATTTGTAGGCATCACTTGCAATGAACTGAATGCATAAGGTTGTGCCATTAGCGCATATAGATTTTCAATTTTTACATGATCCTGAAAAGTATCATGTAAGCATGAACTAGTGCAACTCTCAGTTTATAGCAAGCACCTTGCTATAGATTCATAAACTAAGAGTGGTATATGACAATATTCCATGCTGTTCTCAAGCTAAACTTGTTAAGTTTTCAATTTTGTTTCCTCAAACATTTCAAATTGGCACAACCATCAGTGAAGCATTACATGAACATCAACATACAAATTGTGAATTGCTTTATGATGTAAAGGGACTAAACTGTAATGTTACATTCATCAACATACATTTTAAAAAATTGCTTTGGTGGTGTAAAGGAACTCACCTGTAATATTACATTAAGAAAGCAATTGTTCCCAAGATTCTTTAGACCAGCCACATATATGATCTCAGATGAATCATTTCCCCCTGTCATCCATGGTAGATATAAACTACCAATATTACTTTCTTGCAGTGCCATGTACAAGCCTGTCATCCCAATCCCAATCCCAAAAATACTAGCAACAATATGATATTGAGACAGATTCAATGCTTTGTAGGCTGATAATATCTTGTATCCATGCTTGACTTTGTGGATAAGATGGTAGATATTTACTTCTTTATGCTTCATTGTGTCCGAATTGAGTTCTTGTCCTGATTTATGTTAAGCTTGTGCACTTAAAGAGGATGCTCTAGAAATGGATTGGCCTGCATATACATATACTTTCATAAAGCAAATACATAGCAGTTTTGATTTCTATAGATAAGGCCAAAAGAAATAAAAAAATAGTCATACTAGAAACATATGGTAGATAATTAAACATGGACTTTTGGCTCTTTAAACTAGAAACAATTTTTAGGCAGCAAATGCATAACTAGAGTGTTAGTGCCCTCACTAGTTTCTTTACACTAATTATTCCAGTCCACAGAGGCCCCAAAAATGGAAATAGTTTTGACATTTTCTCATGGGGCATTATTTATTAATATATACTCTCTTAGAGCTTCAGGTCATAATAAGTTCCATCATGGAAAATAGAAATTTCAGTCCATGTTGCATGTCTACTTCAATTTAGGCTGCAGGTTAGTATTTTATAAGATGCTCATTGACAGTAGCTGAGAATACTCAAATTATAGTACTCAGGAATTTCACTGACATATATGCTATCAATGTCCAGTGACTAAATAACAGCACTCAAAACCTAACCTTTTTCCTTTCACACCAGAAAAAAAGCAAGAAACAATAACATGAATAAGAAAAGTTCGAAGTATGGTTAGATTTTTCAACACATCTATACATAAAAATCTCAAGGATGACCAAGTTTATTGATTACTAAGTAATAACAGCTCAAAACAGATGGTTCATCATAAGTGATTAATTACTTGTTTAGGGAAAAAAATAACTTTTTTAGAAGAAAGGATCCTAAAACTCTTTTTGACATAACATAAAAAAAATGTGTATAATATTCAAAAAACACATTTGAAGAGTGCAACTTTATCAAGAAATGCAACTTTAGTTCAAATTGGAAAACAAATATCAACTTGCTGAAGCGAGGAAGAACTGGATATTTAGGGAATATCATGATATCGATGCTCATAAGTATTTTTATAAAATGTTATCACCAGAAAAGCGTGTCACATATATTTCAGAGAAAATAAGATTATATGACATATTTGAAACAAAATTCCATGATGTATTTTTTTTTCTCAAAAAATTAACAAAACAAAAGTAGACTGTTAACATTTGCAAGGGATACTTATTAGCCATTTAAAAGAAAATATCATGGCATATGATGTTTGCTAATGATGACATTTGATTGATGAAACAACAGCAAAGGCACATTCAAAATGAAAGATACAAATAAAACATTTTAAGATCTAAATTTCAAATTACACCAAAAAAGAAAACAAAGTAGGAAGCTATTAGGAAACGAGATGAAGAAATTGCACACAGTAAAATGAAATAGTTGTAACTGAAAGGAACATCTTAAATTTTGTATGAGCCATTGATTCCTTAGGATAAATAAATTTGTAACAATGAAGTAAAAATGATTATGGTAATAAGATGGACAACTCAGAAGGGAACATGATCATATCCATAAGCAACTAGAAACTCAACGGATAGAGCACAATGAGAAAGGTGCATATATGGCGATTAGGACACGTTGAAAAAACAATCCACAAGTGCACCGAAACGGTGAAATGGATAGTTCAGAAGGGAAGGTTCTTATCTCTGGTTACAGGGCTATGGGCATAATAGTCTTCAGATTGCTGCTCCTGATATGAGTACTGCCACTAAATGATAAACCATTTTATATTGTCTTACTAATCAGGATAATTTTAATGCAAAGTAGTTGAACCGGAAGACAGATGCAGAACTAAGAGGTGCTACTTAGAAACAGCAGCAAAATCTTATTACACTTTGTGTGCAACATATTTGACATCTCGTGTTGTTCATAACCTGTTCTTACCAATTAAAAATGCAACCTAGTTCTGTTCCTACCAAGTCCCCGCCGATTACACTTTCTAACTCCTTCAGTTAGTTCACAAGAATAAAGACTAAGGCCTAAAAGACTTCCATACCCTAAAATAGGAAGCCTTCGATGGACAACATCACGAATGCTCTTGCCGCTATCCTATCAATCAAATCAATATTCCTACTCTGTGCGTTTTTAGGTACTGATGCTCAAGTTAGCCACAAATCTTTCAAGAACCAGCATAGCCCACGTTCAGGAAGAAACACAATGAAATGCGCCAAGAAAAACAGCTGAAAGAGATCGATTGCCTCAAACAAGAACACTCCCGTAATGGAGCGGCAAGACCAACTTGTATCGATACTTATTCCACAGGGGAGTATAGGAGGAGGAGGAGGAGGAGAAGGGCTCTTGAGCTCCCGCCCCTTTTTCCGGCGTCCGGCCTCGGCTTTCGCTTCTCCTCCAGTTAAATAGGCCGTGATTGTACCTGATCGACCCGTCACAGCCCAAGCCGATCCGAGCCCTGATTTCATCAGGCCATCAACCATGTGCACGACAATTAAAACACAAAAATGCGGATCTCAAGGAACTCGGGCGCTGATTTGGTGAGCCGACCACGGGTTCAATCACCATAGGAAGCCTTTTCGCCGGTCCGCAACATTTTATTGGCCGGTCCTTCGAGTCGACTCGAAGCAAGAAGGAAGCGAAACCCAAAGGTCAAGCGAAACCACAGGAAGCCTTTTGCGTGTGTGTGTGTGTGTATTGGCCCCTAAATCAAGTAAATGTTTTTTTAGTTCTCGAATATGGCCATGATAATAAAATCTCAGTATTCCAATTATTTAAGTAAGCTATGTTAATTTTGTAGCTATTGAACTCTGATAAGAGCAATATCCTTAGTTACTACTACATTTAAATCTTTATTTAAGGATTATAGTAAAATATTCTTAACCCTCCCACATTCTTTCATCACATTACCATTGGTTGTTTTGATTCTTCCAACAACAATATTTATATGTTTTCTTTAATTATTCTCATACAATTTTAGATAATTCTGTTCATGAGTAATTGCATACTGATAAGAATATTTTTTTTATTATATTTTTTTCCAATAACTCCATATATATAGTATTCTTATCGATACAAATTTTTATTTTACGAGTTATCCATAAAGTCAGCATAATAACTATCTTATAAAATTTATACATCCGATAAACATATAAAACTTTGACACATCTTAGTAATCATAATCATCTAATTTTTTTATTTTATGAATAATATCTTGACCAAGCTTTCTGAAATTTTATACTTAAAATAATATCTTTATCGAGTTGTTCATCATTTTCAATAATAAAATTCAAGTAAATATTTTGATCGCATAATTTATATTAGTGTTTTGTATACATGATTGCACTTGGGAGATAAATGATACAAACTTAATAAAATCTTGTTATAATTGTTACCCAACTAAATATCTTATTGCCCATCCAATTCTTGTTTGTGTAGAAAAGTCCTGCAGAGGGTGTCTTGGCTGCTCCATGACAGAATGATGCTGACTTCCTTTTGGAGCCATTGTTTTATCCATCTTGTCCACCTCAAATTTGCCTTGCAGTCACAAAGTGTTATGCTAATCAATTTCTATGATTTCAAGGTTTGGTCACTGCTTCTACCAGTCAATGATGTAATCTTTGCACTCTTTTCAGGTGTAAACATCTCCTAAAGAATGTTGGGTCAATTAATGTAGCTGTTAAAAATGCAATGGCTTTGTCCCACATGTCACCATGGTTAAAGAATTATGTGATCAGCAGTTGGTGCATGGAATAGCTCCATTTATTTGACCACCTCTTATATTCTTTAATGGTGGTCAAAGAATTATGTTTGTGTTCAGCATGTAGAAGATGATGATACATGATTTGACCTTGTCACTGAATTGGCCAAGTGGATTGAGGCCATACTTGTTAATCATGGTTATATTGAAGGCCAAGCCAGTTCAAGGATTAGATCGGACCGAGTCAAATCCATACCACGAACTTTTGCAGCCCAATGCATGGCGACGACTACGACGGCAACTTTGAATCGCTAGTGTCTGATGTCCTCGTGTGAATTTATAGCTGTTCGTGTCGCTTGCCTTCGTCTACGTCGACTTCAGACGGTTGAACTAAGCTTCTTGGGATCTGCATGAACCGGTTCAAGCTGGCGAACGCTCCACGGGACTCGGACGATGAACTCGGCGAGTTCGTTCCGCCGCCAGCCGCGGTGACGAGGAGGGTGGTGATGGCCTCGGAGGTAGCACCGGTGAGGTTGTGCTCCGAGGACGGACGAGCGTGGGAGACGTCGGTGACGGTGGCGGCTCTGAGGCGAGTTGTTGCAGGAGAGAGTGCCGATGCAACAGAAGTGATGGAGAGGTCATTAAGCGCTACTCCGTCGTTCTCGTTCTCGTGGGGTGGTCAGGGTGGCAACGGTGGGCACAAGAGGGTGGCGGATGAGTCGATGAGAAGCCCGGTGTTGAAGCAGTATCGAACAGAAGAAACTAGTGCGATTCCGGCTCCGGCGACAGACGAGGCCACCCCTTCCGCCACAGGACTGAGAGAGCAAGTAGCGGGAAGAAAGTACAGAGGAGTTCGACAGCGGCCGTGGGGCAAGTGGGTGGCGGAGATAAGAGATCCACACAGAGCGGCCCGCGTCTGGCTCGGCACCTTCGAGACTGCCGATGCCGCCGCCCGGGCGTTCGACGAAGCCGCCCTCCGGTTCAGGGGCAGCAAAGCCAAGCTTAACTTTCCCGAGGACGCTCGTCTCGGTCCGCTGCCGCCTGTCATGGCGGCGGAATCGCAGCCTTTCGGTGGACTCCAAGTCTCCGGGCCTTCGAGGGTGTTCCTCGGAGGAGAACCAAAGGATGCCACCCTCTGCCTTTCGAGTCAAACGATGGATTCCACATTTTCCATGACCTCAAACAGTGCAAGTTCTTACTATGTTTCTTCCTCTTTAGCTTCCTCTCTTCCATCGCCTTTTTCTCCGCTTTCTCCAGAACAACAGACGCGTCATCTTCTACAGTCAACTTCGACAGAGTCCAAGCAATATGCACCATCTTCGTCCTCAGCATAGTGTTGCCTTTTCCAACCTCAGAGCTACCTGTCCCCTTTCTTCTCTCTAATTCCTAGGATTCATCCTGTTCTCTTCAGATCTTCCACCATGCTAATGGTTTCATCACGAAGTAACTTTGGCTTGTCATTGCAGCTCCAGTCACTTTGTCTCAGTTGGAGATCGAATTGGCTTCTTCTCTGATGTGGACTACACATGCTTTGCTCTGTTCCGGGAAGTCATTCGGCATCAGATGGCTATAGGAAGCGGTGGAGACGGGCCGACCGCATTAGGCTCGATGACGCTAATCTAAAAGCCATTGATCAGGCTCTAATCTGACCTGATCTGATATTGGCCCACCGAGCAAGTGGACCGTGCCCTGTGTTGACCAGTCAACCCGACCATGCTCTGTCTTCGATCATAAATAAATTTCGAGAAAAATCCATGTTTTGTGCCTATTCCAATTCAGTACATTAATCCTTCACAAATGTCTATGGTACACCAGATTCGTCACTTACGTTATGTCACCAAAACAGTAGGCAACAAGGTTTTCTTAATGAGGCGGAAACAGTGATTCGCTCGACCTACGTGCAACGTTGATTTGAGATGTGACAACATCCATGTGGCACCCATAAGTGGGGCCAACGATAGGCAGGCACGCGAGCGTGTAAGCTCGAGACGCGTATATTCAAGTGGTACAAATACGGGAAAACCAGCGGCGGTTGCAGTGCCAGATTTGTTTGATGGGCCACAGAGAAATAACGGCTAAATCATTGCTTGTGTGGTTGCATTTTGCGCAGGAGCGTGACGCGCTCTTAGCCCTCCATAATTACTCCTTAGCCACCCTCCTATCATTGTATTCCTCCATTTTGCCCCCCAAATTAACCAATGAAACGCTAATTACATATAAAATTAATTGTAGACAATGAAACGCTAATTACATATAAAATTAATTATCATTCCTCGTAGGCTTAAATATCAAAGGGCGAACATTATGGAAGGATATATGCGTAATATTGTACGGTAGCAGCCACGTAAAAGAAAAGGGGATTGAAATGTCAGTTCGGTAAATACGTGGGAGCACGTGATGGCAAATGAGGGAGGAGAGTTGAGCGGGCCCACCGGGTTTGGGCAAATCTTTCAAGTACGCGTTTGTTTCCGTTTTTTGTCGGAAGCCAAATAACGGCACCGTCTTATGATTGTATTTTGGGCGCTTCCGACCACCCAACAACGCAGCTTCTGCTTTATCTTTCTTCTCACCCACTGCAACCTTCCAATCCCGCCACCTTTTTAAGCGCCCTTCTCCTCTCCCTCCTCTTCTTCCGTCCCACTCTCTCACTTTCTTGCATTCCACTCCATGTCTAGAAGAGCAGCAGCAGGAGGAGAAGGTGACGGTGGGGGAGGAGCAGATCGAGTGGGGTTCGGGCGGGATGACCAACTCTGGATATTCTCCAACACGGAGAATTCCGACGGCGGGTGCAATGTAAAGGTGGCTGCAACTCGAGCACCGGATCGTTCGTGCTCGAACAGTCCCACCGGTCCTGTGCCATTGATGGGTGAGAAGCGGGCTCACAATGGGGCATCGAAGGCCTCCTCCGAGGGGAAAGGCGGTGTCGGGGAATCGGACCACGAGATGCATATCTGGACCGAGAGAGAAAGGAGGAAGAAGATGAGGAACATGTTCTCTAGTCTTCATGCCCTTCTTCCGCAGTTACCACCAAAGGTACCTACTAAGCTTTTGTTATGCTTCTTTTGGATCTGATTGTATGAGTTGTTTGTTTCCAGTGATTCCAAGAAGTGATGGTTTTGCATTTTTGTCCGGTTAGCATCTCTGTTCTTGTTAGTAGTCACAGCAAGAAGAGAAGTGGAGATCTGTTGGTATACGTTTCATAGCGAGCCGCAGTCTCTGACAGAGAAGCGTAGACTGCATTGGTGTACTGATGCGAACAATGAGTGAGCGAGCGAATGAGAAAGATAGAGAATTGACGCGTTTGCTTAAGGTTCTGCAATAAATGCAGAGCAGTGCCAATAACCTTGCATGCACATCAAACGTATAGCTTCTCCAAGTTGATCCCCTTTAATTTTTTTGTGGGTAGGCCGACAAATCAACGATCGTCGATGAAGCAGTGAACTACATCAAGACCCTCCAGCAAAACCTTCAGAAGCTCCAGAAGAAGAAACAAGAACGAACGGGAGGCGTCGTCTACGACGACCCTTCGTCGGCAGCGGCGCTGCAATCGCAAGCGTCAGACAACAACAGGGAAGCGTTCTTGGCTGATCATGGCAAGTTCTGGCCGGCGGCGATGAACTCTCCGACGGCTGTGTCGGTCACCCGCTTCCCTCAATCCTTCCAGACCTGGTCTTCGCCCAACGTGGTGCTGAGTGTGACCGGAGAGGACGCACACATCAGCGTCTGCACTTCCAGGAAACCGGGGCTCTTCTCCACCATCCTCTGTGTGATGGAGAAGCACAAGCTGGAGGTGGTTTCTGCCAGTATATCCTCCGACTGCTTCAGAAGCATGTTCATGATCCATGCCCGTGTAAGTATAACAAGCAGTATACGGTGTCTTCTCTCTCCTCTTTTGCCCAAAAAAATTGATAAATATGGTGGAAGTAGTGCACGCACCCTTCTTCGAGTGCATTTTCAATCCAAACATAGAATATCTATGAGTCGACAAAGTCTTTGCCAACTAATATAACCATTATAAATGATTAACAATTAACTAGATTCAGGGATATTATAAATATATTTTAACATGAAGTGGCATTCTATTTCTACTGTTTTAACAGGCTACTGGTGCTTCTGATCAGTTCCCTGAGACATTGATGATTGAAGAGATCTACAAGTTGGCTGTTGGTGAGATGATGCTTTGGCTTTCTTCATGCTAGGACCAAAGCATCTTCACCAAGTTTATTCCCTAGAACATGGTCTTCACTTCAATGCAAGGGAAGCATTTGCAATATAGCTTTTGTTTGAGTGGTCACAGGGCTCGTGTGATGTTGTTGTTGCAGGAAATGGATCTTGTGAAGAACAAATTACTATCAGGTCATATGTTCTTAATAATATAAATAATTTTTTTTTTATATCTGATTGGTCCTTCAAAGATAGAGATTTTTTGTATTTTGGCAAGCAATTCAAACCACCATTGACTTGGAAGTAGCAACCCATCATGCATTTCTACACATCTGCAAGAAGAAGCAAACCGGCACCGCAGCCTTGCAGATGACAGACCAAGGAATGCCGTAGCTCCCCCTCCCCACAAGCCCCCTCACGAAGGGCCAGAAGCTGAGCAGAACCCACGCGCTGCAAACGAACTCCCCGATCCCCGGCCCGAGCTCTCCGGCCTCGGCCTGCCAGAGAACTCGCATCGAGCCGACGATGAGCGCGGTCAGGTTGATGAGCATGACGGCCGTCCCGGACACGAACACCGGCGAGGAGTCGAAGGTGAACCGTCCGGGGTCGTCGGCGCCGGTGACGTCGGTGGGCTTTGGCTGGTCCTTTCGGGTGACCTCGAAGATGGTCTCTGAGAAGCCCAGGATTTTGAGGAGCGCGCTGAAGAAGCCGAGCAACCATGAAGTCTGGGCGTAGATCCTCTGCATCCGCTGGTTGTTCCACCATGCTCGGATCGACAGGCCATATTGGAAGTATTCTGTCAGCGTGTACACGTTGTAGATGAGGAAGAGGGCCATGGGTACGAGAAAACCGAGCTCTGATGCCTGCAAGAACGTCACCGCAATTCATGCCATACGTGCTCGAAGCTACGTCGAGCCTACAGAAGCTGACCTGATTACCTTGGGCAAGAAAGCAGAGTCTGCAAGGAGGCAGTAAGCAGGGAGCAGAGCGTAACAGAGTTCGAAGAAGGATCGCAGAGGCAAGACAAGGATGAGCAGATAGGCCAAGCACTGCCGCAACATGAGCTTTTCTTCCATGACCGCGAGGATTGGGCTTCTCCTGCTGAGTAGGATCTCCAGGAGGCCGGTCGCCCACCTCTTGAACTGTGTCAAGCTCGCCGGGCCTCCCGTCGGGGCACAGCCGAGGAATGCAGGTGGCTCCGGCGTCATAGATATCGACCTCCAGCCCATGGAATGGATCCTCAGCCCAGTGAGGCTATCCTCTGTGATCGAACCATAGACCCAACCAATCTGCGAGACATCAGACCAAAAGTCTTAGCCATACGAAACTGCTCATCTCTGTCTCCATGTTCAATGATTTCTCGAGTCATCTGCGGGAAGAATGCATCAAGTTAATTACCTCTCTGCCCCAGGACGTGTTGAACTCGTAAGCACAATCTGCAACCTTCTTCGCCGCTTCGACGCGACTCGAAAGTTTGGCAGGCAATCCCTTACCGTAACCCGAGGTAATCTGGAGAGCCGACTCCACAAATTCCAAGGAGTTACCGTAGATCATTTCAAGCTCTTCACAAGATAAATTACCTGCACAATCATAGGTTTTTATTGCTGGAACAAAAAGCTAACGAAATCACAAGGACAAAAGGACCAATAAGAAGAACTGATCTTGAGATCAATTAGTGAATGGTTAGGATACCTCGCTTTTCAATGCTTGGAGGACCAGGTGGTGAACCATATATGACTTTTCTTCGATGAAAGCATCCTGTTCCGGCATAGAACGGACCTTGAAGTCCTTGCAACCCAGGCAGAATTTTCTGAAACAGATGAAGACACTGTCACCTTCGACATCGACAACGAAACGGAGAAGACGATTCTTATAACCATTTGATGGTCAGAGAAAGAGAGAACTTGGGTTGCAGACCTTCGACAACACCACCAACTGGTTTCCGAAGGGATCATCCTCGAGAGCTCCATAGAACTGCTGCGGCGCCTGGGCGAACCCACTGAACACCTCGTCGTCGATTCCCAGGAGGAGGCACATCCCGTGGAGTACGACCTCCGGGTTGTTGGCGAACATGTCGCAGTCCACGTTGAGCATGAACGGTGCATTTGTCATCACGCCTGACACCCTAGTCTGTCAAAGCATGGCAGGCACGTAACATTAGTATCATTTAGGGCAAAAATAGAGTTCCTTGAATGGATATAGATTACCAGAACATTCATGGCGCCAGCTTTGTACTGATGTGAATGCTTTGGCCTCTTCTCTCTAGCCACATAAATTAGGTGTGGAAAGCCATCTTCGGATCCTTCTTTGTTCTCCCATATAACCTTGCCAAATAGGAAACTCTCGCAGTAGCTCTTAAGACAACACTGGTTGGCATGATTCTTAAGGCAACACACTAATTACCTCGACCATGCTTGGGTGGTCTCCGCGCTCAGTCTTCAGGAAGTCTTTGGACCCATCAGCCACGCGAGGTAGGATTTGGTCTTCGTTTGCGGTCTCAATTCTTCGAATTAGTTCCTCGTACTCATCCTACAAATCAGGACGTTAACTCAAGAACATTTTGTGGCGTTTCATCGAGCTTAAAGTAATCGACCAACCTTGATACGTCTCCGTTCTCTCATGTAGTCCGAGGAGAGACTCTGTGAGGGTTGTGTTTCAGTGGAGAAGTACACAGAAGGTGCTCTCACTCTCACGTTATGTTTCTTGCAGAAGGGAACCCAAAGCTTCGCGAACTTGGCGGTCTCGACGAGAGAGTAGAAGGTGATGGGCGACGCTGCGTCGTCGGAGACGTAGCATGACAGCTTGTGAAAGGGGTACTCCACGGCCAGCAAGGAGAGCACGGTGTTGGCGGTGATGATAGGAGGCTCGAGCGTCGGGTCTGCGGTGGTGACGAACACGTCCACGTCTGGGAGATCGTGGTATCTGTGCAAACAACAGGAAACGAAAGGTAAACAACAGCAATGATCGAAAGCGTCGTCAAACGTTGAATCGTACATCTCTGACAAGTGTCGGGGAAAGGTTTTGTAGGTCACACGGGTCCATTTAGCGTTCATGTAGAGGAGCCAGACGAAGGTGAACCACGACTCGCAGGTGAAGGCTATGAGCCAAACATGGGCATGGCGATGGAGTGAGATGAGACGGTAAGCGAGGAGGGAGAGGAGGAGAGAGAGAACAAGCACATCCGAGAGTTTTTGTAGAGAGTTCTTGAGGGGAACTCTTTCTTGGAGAGGGAGCATTGTAGCGGAGAGGCTTGCAGGGAAGCTACAAACTCCAGTGTTGTCCCTCTTATTCTCTCCTTATATAGACAAATAAAGTAGGAGGAACACAAAATTTGTTCTTGTATGGTGGAAAAGAAGACAAGCAAAAAATTGTTGATTACAAATTAATTTTTGGCCACAAGTTGCATTAGTGAAGAGGAATTTGGAGCACCAGTGACAATAATTAAGATTCGTAGGAAAAGAAAAGATAGTGACTCGAAAGACAATAAAAGGATACTTGAAGCTCAAGAAAATGAAGCCTCTCTCACCTTAACAGGCCTTCAGATGTGGACGATAAAATCGATATAAAGTTCTTGTCGGTCTTAGTTGCTAAATCTTCGCAACTTTCTCGACAAAATTGATCTATCTGAGAGGCTGGATTAACATGGATGTGCAATTATTTAGATCACAGTTTATTGTCATTCTGCATGACGTGACGTGATAAGGGACCATACTTGACAACGAAGAGGAGAGTTAATGCTTTCTACGTGTAGTTACCATTAGCTTGTAGAATGAATTATTGGGGTTCGGCAAGGGGGGGACGTCATTGCCTCCGTCGCCTTGAATGATTGAGCTAAAATGAGATTAGACGCACATTCCTAGTCTTCTTCTTCTGCCATGAACAAACGTGTGATGGCGAGTCATCTTCTTCGATCAGACGTCTTACCGTATGGGGTGGAGAGAGATTTAGCGTGATGTTCGGGAAGAAAACTTTGATGGCAGGAATTGAATCTGTCAACATATGAACAATTTTTATATGCGTAATAGTTTGGGTCCGTCAAGGCCGCAGTTAAATCTTCATTGGAAAAGATTTCTTATTTCAAGATTATTGAGTCTCGAAACTTTTCTTCCACATTGTGGCTAAGTTCCGAACTAGCTTGAGTGCCGATTACGCTTCTAATACTAGCCTTACATGTGTCTTTTGTTAAAAAATAAATCTATAAAGAGAAAATATTAATGTCTAATATATTTTAGATTTAAAAAATATGTACATTTATTCAATATACTAGAATCGTATACCTCAATGCTATCAAAGAGGGAGCCCTCACAATAGAACATGCCTATATATATATAGATGAGAGGAGGGAGGGTTTAGAAAAGAAATTTTAGATATTATCTTTGATCAAGATCAATATTTAAGATTTGGATGTATATAAATATCGATATTCATGTTTTTATTATAATATAATCATAATCTTTAACATATCTTACTAATTAGATTATGAACTATATATAATTAATATTCTTCCACTTAACTCATAAACCAAAAGAGACACAAGACAAAACATTCAAAATTATAATAATAAAACAAAATTTTATTTTTAAAATAATTTTCTTGATTAGATTCTAAACTTTCAGAAAATAATGTATACATGCACCATTTTAGAAAATATTTCAATAGGTCCAAGAAATATCATAGTACATGCTACCAATGTAAGTCATAACGATTGTATATCATTTATGTTGTACTTCTTTTTATGTATTATAACAATGTCGGTCCTTCCTGATCCTTAATTATTCATGTAATTTATATGATAATCCTATCATCAAATACGGACATAGTATGTACATACATAAATAAAAAATAAGATAGTAGAAATAGTAATTATTATATACGTAAGTAATAATGTTAATTATCATAATAACTTAGACATGCATCATTATACATTTTATGGGTTTCCTCATTCTAAAAAAATATTTTTTATGCACTTTAGGTTGTAAGGCTTTAGTCAATACAACTTCAATCATTAAGGTAGTGCTTAAGTTCTTAATTTATACTTTTATTTCTTGTTATTCTTAGAAAAAAAACTATTATAATGTTATTATAAAATATTTTCACTAGTCTGACAATTGAGTCAATCACACTAAGTCCTAATATGAAATTCTATAGCTAAAGCTTGATAGTGGCCTCAAAATATATTGTGAATTTAGCTTTCATTATTGATGATACAATAATAGATAGCTTACCATTCTTCCAGGAAATTACCTTGCTAATTAGCAAAAAAATATACCATGAAGTAGATTTATTATTATCAAGGTAATTCATAAAATCAATATTTGAATATCTTATCACTTCTAGTTGATCGAATCTTTTGTAAGTGAAGGTAATTCATAAAATCAATATTTGAATATCCTATCACTTCTAGTTGATCAAACATTTTGTAAGTGAGCATATAATCTTTCGTCTCTTATAGATATCGTATTAATTTTTATCACTTCTAGTTGATCGAATCTTTTGTAAGTGAGCATATGATCTTTCATCTCTTATAGATATCGTATTAATTTGTTTATAGCTTTTAAATGCTTCATTCATATGTTATTTTGGTATCTACTTAGTATTCTAACTACAAAACTAATATCTGATATGATATATATTCGAGCATATGATTGACTTCTAATTGCACATACATATGTAATAACTAATTTCTAATTTCTTTCTAAGTTATTTTTCAGACAATAGTTTAAGTTGAATTTTTCACCTTTAGTCATAGCTGCACTATTCGTCGAACAAAGCTACATATTAAATCTCTTTATGACTTGATTAATATATTTTTTCCAAGACAATCGTAGTAATCCTTAATATCAATCTCTAATGATCTCTATGTCAACAATATAAACTATCTCATTCATATCAAATATCTAAAAATCAATAATAGAAATCTAAAAATTTTTTCCAAGACAATCGTAGTAATCCTTAAGATCGATCTCTAATGATCTCTATGGATGATATCTCACTATTGGCAAGTGAGATATCATCCATATACAAGACCAAAATGATAAACTTACTCATACTAATCTTTAGATATA
>LVTN01000204.1:310787-391315 GCA_001649415.1 Musa itinerans | reverse complement strand
GAAACCATTCTGCGGACTCCTGGCAAGCTCGTAGACTTCACGATTTGATCTTGGCGAGTTCCTACGAGCTTCTTCGGCAAGCTCCGATCTTTCTCGGTGAGCTCCGTGAACTTCCGACGAACCTTTTGGCGAGCTTCCGAAAAACCCTTCGGCAAGCTCCGATCTTTCTCGGTGAGCTCCGTGAACTTCACACTAACCTTTTGGCGAGCTTCCGAAAAACCCTTCGGCAAGCTCCCAACTCGTTCTCGGCTAGTTTCGGCAGCATTCCCGACGAACCTTCGGCCTTCCGTCGAACTCTCGAACTCCCAATGAATCCTTCGCGCTTGACTCCGGCACTTTGTTTCGCTTTATGTCTTCATCGTTATCGTAGTTAATCCTGCACACACAAGCCAAAACTCTACTCCGATCTAGACAATTATTATAACGCGAATTGACATTCTGTTGCCCGACACGTCATTGGTTGGCGCTTCGTCCAATTCTTCAGCGCATCGTCCTCTCTTGCGGCTTGTTACCCAATCGGCGGTTGACCTCCGCAACTCCGATATCCTTGGCGCAATTCCGCTCTCCTTGGCCCGATGCCCGACGTCCGAAGCCTTCTGCCGTCTAATATCCTAACGTGATCTCCTCCGGTGTAACGTCAATTCCACCTGCGTCAACTGTCTAATCTTGATCGAGTAGACCTGCATCACTCAAAATGCAGTTAGACATCTAAACACAATCAATTAGTTTCATCATCAAAATTCGAGATTTAACATGACTAGCAGTTTCATCATCAAAATCTAAGATTCAACAATGTCGTCGTGTCTTCATGGACTATGGAAAGAGTTAGTACTTGGATCATGTATTCATAAATATATCTAACACATTATAAAGGAAGGTCTAGCTAGTTTAGTCATTTATCAATCAATAATATTTTCATGGACTCATAAATATATATAATATATTACAAATGATGTTTGCCTATAAAATTTTGTAAAAAATAAATTATGAATACTATTTTATGATGATCTATTATAGTATTATGAGTCAAATTAAGGTAAGTGAGTCCACTATGGAAAATGATACTCTAGTAAGAAAATTTCTTTGTATCATCCCCAAAACCAATAAAAGACATCTGTTCTATTTTTTCACTAAATTTTCTCTCTATTTGGTTCCATTTTAGTTTTCCACTATCTCTCTCCACCATACTTCTCTATCACTAGTATCATTCTTGTAGTTTGTTAGTTCCAACTCATTTATGTTCACCATCATAATATTATTTTAATGTTGACACTCTAATGGAAGTAGTTTAGTTTTTGGTGGTCCTATTGTAACATCAAATTTAGTGTGTTTGGTGGATAAATATTAAGATTAATTTATTTTATGAAGATTATCAATAATATGGGTTCAAATATTTTAGTCAATGATTTACACTTGTCAATTGTCTTATGAGATTGAATCATGATAATTAATATTAATTACTATAATATTAAGACATGATGAAAGACTTGAATAAAAAAAGTTATCGTGATGACTGATATCAATCAATTTAGTATTAGATATATGGATGACTTGAATAAAAAAAAATTACTCATGGATGAGTCCTAATAGATAGATAAATCTAGTGTACAAACATCTCATAAAAAATAATATATAGAGTTTTTTGTTACTATGATATACATGAATAGATTTTTTGAATGTTTGTGTTATTATATTATCTTATTTTTAATACATTCCGGCTTTATTTTCTTTAATTTTTAGTGGATTGCAATAGAATTCTTTGTTATATTATCTTATGTTTCTCTCTCTTCTATTGTCATAATATTATTAATCATCATATTATTTTTTAAAATGAGATTCATAGACAAAAATATATATTGATAAAATAATTCATAATTTGAATATGTAGTAAAATATAAAAGTTACTCTAGCTATAGTTGTGCAAAAATAAGATTTAGAAGAATAATATTTGATTCCTTGAATGATGCACTAAAAATAATAATATATTCTAGTTTATACCTTATACAACTTAAAAGATATATATATACCTTGATGAGTAGCCATATACCTTTACAAAGGATGGACAAAGGATTCAATTCAATATAATCATGAAATGCTTGATGCTTTTATCTTTTAAGATAACCTTAATGTATTAATTTTTTTTCTTTTATGATTAAAAAAATTATTTGATCATTAATGTTATATAACTTTGATCATCATTATTATCACGACAATAATACATTTGAAACTATTCAACCATGTATATTGTAGTATTCCAATAACCTTTGTAATTTTCTATAAAATAAATCTATTTAATGAAAAGTTGACATGTGGAACTGAGATTAGCTCTATAAATTATATTGAAGCTTGGTCAGCTTAGCTCTTACATCATTAGATCAAAATGAAAAGATTTACATCAATAAATTTTATACCTATCCCAATTTATAAGCTCTTCCTTAGCAATTTATTTTAATATTATATTAAAATACTTCATTATCATAATTAATTATAACAAATTGCCTTTCTATTTTATAATCAATTTAATTATAAAAAATAATGCGACCAAAATTACAATCATTATTACGAGGTTTAAAGACTTCAAACCCACCCAAACCTTCCTGCAAACTGTTGAAGGCATATATCGTGTCCGTTGGATCCAAATCCGACGGACAGAAAGGAGCGCTCGGCATTCTAGGGTTTAAAAGCTCCCCCCTATATATTGCGTCTCGGCAGCCGCCGCGTCTGTTCTTCCCCTCACCCTCGCTGTCTCGGTGAGTCTTCGTCTCCTTTTCGCCTCCGAAACCCCCTTCGTGATTAAGATCTGCGTGTTTCCTTTGATGTCTCCTCGATCATATATGTTTTGTTCGAATTGTTTTGCATGCCGTTTAGATTTTGATGGCGTAGCTCATTTATCTTTGTGTTTTGCTTGAAGGATCGGAGGAGGGGACCGGTACACATCCGAACAATGAGGTATTGTGGGTTCTCATAAGTGTTTTTCTATTGATATCATATTGCACGAGAGAGTAGTCGTTGTTGATGTTCTGAGGACTCTACGAGTAGAGCAAATGGTTCATTCTATTGTTTATGTTCTGGAGAATTTAGGAGAAGTAATCATCTGCGTGTTTTATCGGATCGTCACACTGAAATGCTTTATTCCGTAATCAAGATGTGTCAACAACTACGAGCAGAACCAATATGGGGTTTTTCTAGTTCATATCTATCACATTCTTAGCATTTTGTGGCTATCGGCATGTTGTAGTTTCCTAGCTGTTCATAATGTTTTTTCTGATTTATGAGACAAGAAATGTGTTTGTTGTTATCAGGTATGGTTGCATAAAATCTTACTATGTTGGTTGATGCTTGGCCTGGTAGAAGTCCTTTGTGCTTGACGTTTGCATCATATATCAATGTTCTGTTGATTGTGATTGAGGAAGACAAGTTTGGCATTGCATGTTTGTTTATCCTTATTTAGAGGGGTTTTTTTCCCATTTATTTGAATCTTTTGCATTCGATGTGAAGCTCCTCTGTTTTGTTACATCAGTTGTTCTTTCAGTATAAATTAGGCTAAAATCATACTGTTGTGTTGCATGACGAGATGATCTTTTGTTGTCTTCCTACCTTCTATTTGTATTGAAATGTAATTTGTTGGTTACTTTATTTGAAATTATATATTCATTTTGGCAGTGGGTTTGAATTACCATATTTGTTTACGTACTGATTACTTTACAGTTTCTGTAGTACAAGTTCATCTTAATGTTTCTATCATGTTGAACTCACCTTTTCAAATATGTTGTTGCTGCACAGCAAATTGCAGAGTGATGTTTTGAGGGAAGCAATCTCCCAGGTTGTTGGTGATTCTCGGGAGAAGAAACGAAAATTCACTGAAACAGTTGAGTTGCAAATTGGGCTGAAAAACTATGATCCTCAAAAGGACAAGCGATTCAGTGGATCCGTGAAACTACCTCACATTCCACGTCCGAAAATGAAGGTCTGCATGCTTGGAGATGCTCAACATGTTGAGGAGGTAAAGCATATAGAACTTTGTGTTACGCTCATCAATTTCTTTGGTACAGGAATTGTTTAGAAGGTGCTGTTGTAAAGTTGTCCTGACCATTGGAGTTATAGTGTTTGTATCACTCTCAGCGTCAAATGAGTCCATAAAAATGTATAGATCATTTAGGCAATTCTCAGTTCACCTTAGATTCAAATGCTGGAAGAGGGTGTCCACTATCTTGTGTTCAACTGTATATGTAGTAATGCTGGTCTGCTGATAAAATAGGTGGCAGTTATCTGGAGTATTATGTCTACTTCACTATTCATTTTGATTACATATTTATGTGCCATATGCATGTAATAATTTGGACAAGTATTCCATTCTGATTGTAGCCGCTATTAGTACAATCTACATGATGATGACATGAGCAGGACACTTTAGATCCATTTTCACATTATCTCCACACTGAAACATGGCCCTTTGTGAATTCATTCTCCTGCAAATTTTTAGAAGTTCATTTATTAGCTTGTGGACTCAGACTGAAATGCTTGTCTGATTCTGATTCTGATTCTTGTGTTCTCATTTTATTGCTGTAAGTTGTATTAATGATTACTTTTGTGACCTCCAGGCAGAGAAAATTGGCCTTGATTATATGGATGTTGAAAGTTTGAAAAAGATGAACAAAAACAAGAAGCTGGTTAAAAAGCTTGCAAAGAAATACCATGCTTTCCTAGCATCAGAGGCCATCATCAAACAGATCCCTCGTCTTCTTGGCCCTGGTCTTAACAAGGCAGGCAAGTACAATTTGTTTAACTTTTACTGCATGATCAGTGTATGCTGCATAATATGAAATGATCATAACAAAGTTCATTTACCATTTTTTGCATTTTTTTTGTTGCGTTTTGGTTTGAGAAATAAATATTATTGTCATGTATAACACAGCTAAATATGCTAATCGATTGGTATCCACCCATGAGTTAGCTGGCTAATGAATGTTAAATTAAGAACAAATATAAGTCTCAGTTAAAAACAGTTATTACATTGTTTTAGTTGGATAATCTGTATTTGGCAAGTTAGACAAAAGCAAATATGATATACTGCAATTATTCATTTTGTTGAAACCCTAAATAACTTTTTGGCCCTTTGGATGTCTTATTCACTTTGATTGTGTTGCTTGTTGGAATGAAATTTTTGTTTGTTTACATATGAGAATAAAACATACTTGTGACTGACATTGTCATCCGATAGATTGTTTTTGGGATTGATTGTAATGATCTCAAATATATGCTCGTGTTAATTTATTTGGGATTGACAATCTACTCCTATATATGCTCTTGTGTGGAGTACTTTTTTGTTATATTGTCGCCTAATACAAATTTGAATTTGTTTTGCAGGGAAATTTCCCACATTGGTTACTCACCAAGAATCTCTAGAGGCGAAAGTTAACGAGACAAAAGCAATGGTGAAATTTCAACTCAAGAAAGTTCTTTGCATGGGCGTGGCAGTGGGTAACTGTGCCATGGAGGAGAAGCAGATCTTTCAGAATGTTCAACTCAGCGTAAATTTCCTCGTGTCTTTACTGAAGAAGAATTGGCAAAATGTGGGTTCCTTATCATCCTCGTTAGTCTATTTTTTAAACCTTCAACTTTTTTCGTTATTAGAAATAATCAAATAATTTTTTATTGATGCTTATAGAACTTAATCTGCATTTTGTGGACTTGTTTAATTTTGATCACTCAAATTACTTTTGCTGCATTGTAGATTTTGCCAATGATTTTGTAGAGTTGTTTAATGGTTGAATTCGTAACTAATAATATTAGGTCATTACATGTTCCATCGCTGACTCTGGTGTGTTCTTGCAGGTGAGATGCTTGTACCTGAAGAGCACCATGGGGAAGCCATACCGAGTGTTCTAATTGGAAATTCTACTTTCTTTTCCAATTTTTTAGTTTTTTTTGTTTATTTTGCAGTATTAAAGGACTGAGGTTATCAAGGTAGGCATGTTTGAGTCTTTAAATCAATTGTTTGTTTGGTGCAGCCACCGATGAGATACTTTGCTTTTATTGCATCCGTGTGAGCTTCGAGGCGTCTGTTCTCTTCCTTTTTGCAGTTAATTGTGACCTCAGAGATTTTATTTATCGTTATGAAATGATAAAAAAATATCTTAATAATAAATATAATGTCAATTTAGTTTTCTCATACGGAAAATAATAGGGATTACAAATTCTCTCATGATAAAAATTATAACATGGTTGTTAGAACAATAATATTTTATGGATTTAAATGTTGAACAGTTAAGAAAAAATATAATATATATTATTAAATAAATATTTTTATTTATGAATAATTAATGATATGAATATGTGCTGAAAAAATTGAATGATAAAATAGTTAATATTAATGATATGAGAAGAGATAAAAGAAAATTAAAAAAATAATAAAAACCATAAATAAAATTTTAATAAGATTCATGTTACCGACGCAGATAGTGGAAACCTGTTTGTTATTGTTGTTGTACAAATTGCCCCCTCATCTCCTCTGAAATAACGAGAGCTCTCCCGCCACCGCTGCCTCTCCCCACGACGCTGCTCGCCTCCTGGACGATAACCGCGTCATAGCTCCCGGCGCCGGCACCACGGGAGGTTGCTCTCCGGCTGATACCCCCCTCACCGTCTTCGCCGGGATCATCCTCGGCGGCTTGGTTGATCTCCTCTCCCCTTGCACCTGCTGCTCCTCCTCGGACGCCCCCGGTCCACAGCCGCCGCACCTAAAGATGGTCGCCAAGCCGGCCCAAAAACCTCTCGCCTTCCGATCCTTCACCGGCCTCCGCTGCTGCTCCCGCTCAGGTCCTGTATCCGGCAAGACCTTGCCGAGCCACGACACCTTCGGGGACGCCGGCTCCGACTTCGACTCTGGCACCGCCAGATTCCTCCCTCCTCTTCGCTTACTGGGGAAGATCCGGCTTCGTGCGGGCCGACGGTAACCCCGCCCGGCGTAGCCCGAGGTCTGGATCTTGGCGGGGAGGCCGATAATGGGCGGCTTCGAGGGGGCGTTCATGGCGCCGGAGAGGCTTTCGGAGCCGGACCGGAACTTGGGCTTGGCCTTGACGGACTTAGGGTTTGTAAGGCCTCTGGTGGAATCCATGCGGCCATAGTCGTGGTAGATGAGCCCACCCCCACCGATCGCCGGCAGTGGACAAACCCCGTCCACCTCCTCTCTATCGTCATCGGGTGGAGTTCCGCAGGCGACCTTGGTTTCGCCGCCGCAGAGGAGGGTCTCCAGCTCCACTTGGCGCATCGCACGAGATAGGGAGGAGTGAGAGAGGAGGGCGTCGAGGGGTCGAGAAGGAGGGACGGAGTCTTAAAAGAGGGGACGAGAGATTGCACTCATCGCACGTACACGGTACGTTCTCCTTCGTTGGCCGTATCCTCTCGGGCACGCATCACGCGCCACTTCAAGGAATCATTAATTTGATTTGGTACGCTCTCCGTCAAATTCAATGGATATAGGGGTTTAAAGAAGTCAAAGTAGTTTTACTTTTTGTTTGATAAAATTATATATATATATATATATATCAATATTTGGCAGAATAAAACTGCTTTTTATTCTTTAAAAACTGTATGGCCCTAATTTTTTTTAACAGGACACGAAATATAATCCTAGTAAACTTATGGTACGTTCAGGAGCTATAATTACATAATTCAAGCAAAATTTAAATTTTTTAGGTATATCTTTATTAAATTTTGGAAGAGTTCTCATCTTTATCAATTATCTTTTGAAAAAATAAAATAAAATAAAAATAAAGTATATCAATTAGCAATGTGAATTAGAAGCACAAAGTCTCAATAGATGGGCTGAGGGGATTCTGTCAAGTCAAAGGATGCGTTGCAAGGAGTTGGAGTAGTTTGACCTCAGCACAAGGTCAGAATCCTAGAAATCACATTGCACGAATCATGATCGTCAAGTCAATAATCTCATATTTGATTCATACCATGTCCCATAATAATGTATGTGGGTTATAGTTTTGATTAGTATAAGTTGTTATTGGCGAACATTATAGAAGTTGCAATTGTTTTCATAAAAATTGCTCCTTTTACTGAGAAAGACATGAGATGAGGACTGCCACCAAAGAGATGAAATGCCGATCAGCAGTAAAATTTCACGTAGAATACGCAGTTAGAAATCTAAAGAGCCACGTCTGGTTCGAATTAACCATCCGATCATCTAAAGATAAGAATGCTTTCTTCTCTCTTGATGGATGCCTCTTCACAGAGAGAGAAAAAGGAACACGGCCTCTCTCTTCCTTGTGGAAAGGATTCGGGCTTTTGTATGTACCTCTGGGCTTGTATGCTTCTAAAGTTGGGCACTACGGATATAAAAGGAAAAGTGAAGACGTAAAGGTCGCTGATAAGTTCTTCCAAGGCTCGTAAACTCCAGTTAGTATCTAACCTTTGAGACTCGTAAATCCATTATTGGTGTTGAACCAGTCTGATTTTTAAGACCGATCTCATGGTCACGTTACAGATATCAGATTGTGCTCTTTGTACCACTTAGCAACTAATGTTTGTGTTAAAGCTAGTTATCCAACATCTGGAAGGGGGTGAGAGACGACCTTAATTAAAGTCTGGGTTCATCACAAACTCGAGATTAGGAGATAGGTGGTTTGGGTAAGAATCTTGTAAAAAATAATTATATCAGGGGTATATCTAACAAGACTCTTCCAATACTTAAATTAGTAAGTAGTTGATCGAGTGTCAAGTATGAAAAATATAAATCACTACAGAAGGAGGAGCTCCTTTCAAAACATACTTAGGGACCTTTTCATAATATAGCATTTGATAATTGGATTGTGGTTGTGGTTAAAGTAACACCGAATCTAAAAGATACAGGGTAATAAATGGTTGAGTCAATTTCCATGTACTAGTTTTCGCATGAGTTGGTTGCCATGTGATATTGTCTATCCATATCAAGGTATCAACTACATGGTGATGAGATATCATCCATGTAGTGCTGAGGTATTGGTCATGTGATATTGGGTGTCGATCATGTGATATTAAGGTGTCAATCATATGACATTAAGGTATCGATATTCTTTCTTATGTCATTAATTTCACATCAATTGTCTCCATCATGCCTCGACAAGTATAGTGGAATCGAGGTATAATAAGACTTCAGCTTATCAATCAACCACAAAAAAATGGTTTACCGATCATATCACAAAAAGGAGTGCTTTGAGTTATTTCAGCTTGTTATTTACAGTACTTAGGTCATCTCGATCATATTATCATCGAATGGAGTACTTTTGATTATTTCGACTGCATTATCATCGAAGAGAGTGCTTCGAGTTAGTTTGGTTATACCGTTGTCAGAGGAAGCGTGGGTCGTTTCAACCATGTTATCATCAAAGGGAGTATTTTAGTGGTTTCAACATGTTATCAATGAGAGAAGCGCTTCAAGACATGTTGATCACATTATTATTGAAGGAAGCATTGTTAGCCATTTTAGTCGTGCTATCTTAAAGGAGCACTTTAAGCCGTTTTGATCGCACTATCGTTGGAGGGAGTACTTTGATCATTTTCAGTCACACTATCATCGAAGGGAGCATTTTAGTTGTTTTGATCATGATGTCATCAAGGGAACCAATTTTAATCATTTTTAATTATGTTGTTATTGAAGGGAGCACTCTGGATCATTTCGACTATACTATCAATTAAGGAATATCATTGAATAGGACGCTTTGGGTCTTTTCAATTATATTTGTCATCGAAGCTTCAAGTCATTTCAATTGTGCTGTCATCAAATGTAGTACTTCATGTTACTTCGGTTGCACTATTGTCAAAGATAGCACTTTGTGTCACTTCGATTATGTTATCCTCGATAGGAGTACTTTGGAATGTTTTGATCACACTATCATCGAATAGAGAGCTTCAGTTCATTTCGACTTCACTATTATCAAAAGGAGCACTTTGGATAATTTCCATCACATAATCATTTAACATAGTCCTTTCGATTGTTTCGACCATATTGTCATCGACGGGAGCCGTTGGGTTGTTTCGATTGCGTTATTAATGTAAGCAGCACTTTTGGTCATTTCAATCATGTTGTCATTGAAGGAAGTGCTTTGGGCCCTTTTTTTTTATGTTGTCATCGAATGGAGTGTTTTGGGCAGTTTCGATCGCTATCATTAAAGGAAACACTTCGAGCTATTTCAGCCACACTGTCGTTAAGTGAAGCAATTTAGGTCATTTTGATTATACTATCATCGAAGGGAGCGATTTGGGTTGTTTCAATCGTGTAATCATCAAAGGGAATGCTTTAGATCTTTTTGATCAAATTGTCATCACATAGAGTGCTTTGGACCACTTTTGGTCTTGTTGTCATCAAAGGAAGCACTTGGGTCGATTTGATTGTGTTATCAACAAAGGAATACTTTAGACTATTTAGGTCAAAGGGAGCACTTTAGGTCGACTCAATCACATTGTTATTAAAGGGAGACATTTGGTTCGTTTATGTCACATTGTTGTTCAGTGGAGGACTTCTGGCCAATTCAGTCATGTTGTTATTAGGGAACACTTCTCAAGCAATTCAGCCCGTGTTGTTATTGAGAGACACTTCTAGAGTCATTTGACCTCTATTGTTGTTTGAATATGTATTTGGACCAAGTCGATTATGTTATCATCCATATATGTATTAAAATAATATAATATTAATATATTGTTTAGAGATGTATTTGGACCAAGTGGATAATGTTATCATCCATATATGCTTTAAAATAATATAATATTAATATAGTGTTTGGAGATGTATTTGGACCAAGTCGATTATGTTGTAAAAGGATACTTAACTATATTTGGTTGCATTATCATAAGGCACACTCTATGGTTCAATTGCATTATTATAGAAGAATGCTTCTTGATCGATTCAATTGTTGAATCTCATATTTTGATGATGAAGTCAATTGTTATTTGTTATCTAATCTATATATTGAGATAAGTGTGCAGGATTAACTATGATGGAAGTAAGACATGCAGCAGGAGTTGCACCGGAGTCAAGACCATGATCACGTTCGGGGTTAGAGAGTTCGACAGAAGTTCGGACAGTCATCGGAGGTTCTGCGGGAACAAATCCGAGAAGTCCGGAGCTTGCCAAAGAAGCTCGTTGGAACTCGCCAAGTGGATCATCACAAGTCCAGGAGTTTGACCGGAAGTTCGTCGGAGCATCGCCGAAGGTTCGTCGGAAGTTCGCTGGAAGCTCGCCGGAAGAAGCAATTAATGCACCGGAGCAAGTTGCAGTAAATGTCTTAAAATATCATAGTTAGCATGATAATTAAGTTAAAAATGGGAGGTGATCCAATTAACTTAATTTTGGGGCAATTGGGCCCTTGACAGACCCAAATTGGGCCGAATGGATCAGCCCATTTGGACCCAGATTTCCTGACTGGTGGTGGCATCGCTTGGGTCGGCGGTGGCACTGCCTTGGAGCTCAATCTCCCAGGTCTGCCAGGTGGTGGAACCGCCCCTGTCAGGCGGTGGTACTGCCTGAGCTCGGTCTCCGAGCTCTGCCAGGCGGTGGTACCGCCAGAGCTCGATCTCCGAGCTCTATCAGGCGGTAGTACCACCCAGTCAGGCGGTGGTACTGCAAAGACCCAAAAAATCTGGGAGATGACATTTTTTAGCTCCAAATTCAAACCAGTTTGGGGCCTATATATACCTCACCTTTTTAGCAATGAAAGGGCACCGAAATCTTGATCTTATTATGTGATTTTTAGAGCTCAAAATTATTGTAAAGGCCAAAAGTTATTCTCCCTCTTTTTTTCTAAGTTTTGATCATTCAAGAGAGGAGTGTAAGGATTGCCTCCTAAGCCCGTCAAAAGGAGTAGAGCTGTAAAAAGGTGTTTGACATTTGTCTATTGAAGGAAGGCCTCTAGTGGATGTTGGTGACCTCGTCGGAGGAGGAAGCCAAAAGTGGATGTAGGTCAAGATTGACCGAACCACTCTAAATCTCGGTTTGCATTTACATTCTGCTATTTCCCTTACTGCAAACCTCCATATGTGCTTTACTTCCTCGTTACTTTTGCTGTACTCTTTTACGAACTTGCTTTCAAGCTAAGTTTCCGAAAATAGTTTTATGTCGGAAGCGATTTTATCGTACGAACGTAGTTTTAATTATTGAAAGTTTTCCGCTGCACTAATTCACCCCCCCTCTTAGTGCTCTCGATCCTAACATCAATCACATCATTGTGGAGATTCAACTATGCTGTCAGAAGTTCTCCCCTCAAGTGATTCGATCATGTTGGTGTCAAGAGCCACTTCTTTGGGGGTTCAACTATGTTGGTGTTAGGAATCATGGTTCAAGGTATAGAGAGCCACATATTTGGAGGGTTTAATTATATTGATGTCGTGACTGCCACTTCACATAGGCTATGTTATTGTTTGTTGTGTATGCCAAAGTACCACTTTATCCCACCATGGTGGCATGATGCACTTGTAGCCCTTCGTATTATTGCTCAAACCCAATGATAGCTCTTGTGCTCAGATAGTTTGTGACATTCTTTTATTAAGCTCTTTCTTTTGCATCATTCTATTAAAGCATAGCTTGATTGTCCAACACATTGAAGGGATTTAAAGCCAATTTTAATTCAAGTCTCAGTCAGTCACAAACTTGATATCAAGAGATGAGTGAATTTGACAAGAATCTTGTAAAACAGAACTAAATTCGAGGTATACCCAAAAGACCCATTGATGCTTCAAGGTGAAATAGAGATAATATTAATAGTTATATCAATATTTCACCAAGGGTGAAATAGAAATTATATCAATAGTTCAACATTTACATTTTTTTTTCAAAGTATTAATATTATATTATTTTATTACAATGATACTTCCTTCATTGCATTCTTATAAATATCTATATATTTTTTGGATTAAATTATTATAAATAACTTAGGTATATGTAATTTACACTAGGTGTGTTAAATCTTGATTAGATTAATTGAAAGAATCATAGACCTAACTACTGAAAATTTTATGAAACGAATAATTTAGATAAATGATCAAAAAGACTCGGTTTTATAATAATTAATAATAATATTTAGACTTTATTAGAGTGTACAACTAGCATACTAGAGTATTTAAATATTAATTTAAATTTATTAATAAGTTATTAGTTGATATATTAATAAAAACACTGACTGAAAGTTAGTATGATAGTATTTGAGAAATATAAGATTATATTCTCAATATGTTTGACAAGATTATAAGTAAGCTGGCCCATAATAACTCTCATCACGGATTAATGTCTAGCCCACAACATGATCTCGAGGAATCAATTCACATGGAGCATAGAAATTGATTACTGCTCCGATTAGATTAGCTTGATATGACTAAAATTTTCCATATGTTAAGTATATATATATATATATATAAAGAATTAAGATTTATAATATTTTGAGTACTACTCAAAGAGTGGGTAACAACACAAGGTTGAAGCATAATTTATCAAATAAATTCTTTGAGTTTGTAAATATTATATAAACTCATATAAGAAAAATATTTATAGTAAATTACTATTTCTATAGCAAGAAAGGTCATATGAAAAAGGACTATAAAGTTTTGGTTTGTAAGGAAAAATATAAATATGACATTTGTATGTTTTGAATCAAACGTTGATACTAACTATTTAACCAATAATATAGATTCATTTTAATATGATAACCAAAAAAGTCTAAAATATTTATCGTTGTAGGGAATTATTATGATATTATTTCTCTTTTGGTAGTCGTAAGCTCAATATATTTATAATTCCATAAAAGTTAACTTTTAAATTATGTATTATAGTTTGTACATAATCAATATTAATCTTGAGTTTGCAATGATCCTGTAATCAAATATTGGAATGAAACATAGTTTTATAAACTCCTTGAGATTATATGTGCTTAAATCTATGGGTCACTCTATATTCCCTATCTTAGTGGAAAAAGACATTTTAACATCTTTATAGATTATTCGTTGAGATATGAGTATTTAAGGTCGGAAGTTATTGACACCTTTAGGTATAAATGAATGAAGTCAAGAGATAATTAGATAAAAAAATTAATTTTTTAGATCTAATAAGGGTGATAAATTTTATAATAGCTATAATGAGCGCGATCATAATTATGAATTTTTTGTTAGATTCCTAAAACATAGGGTATTCAATGTGTCTTACTAAGTGTATTATATTATAATGAGATTACTATAATACGAAATCATACTTTTACATATATATTTAGAAGTATGATGAGTTATTTTTTATACCCAAATTAATATGAGGAAGATGTTTAAAGATAGCTATGTATATCTTGAATAGGGTTCCTAGTAAATCAATTTTATCAATTTCTTTTAAATTATGGATAAATGAGAAACTTGACTTGAGAAATTTACATATTTAGGATTGTCCTATAAAAATAATAGTCTTCAATTCACATGAAAATAAATTAGGTTTAAGGACAATTTCTAAATATTTTATTATTTATTTAATTTTTTTTAAAAGGATATATATTTTATTACTTTAATCATAGTACAAGGATAGTTGAATCTAGTAATGCAAGATTCCTAAAAAATAACGAATTAGTGGGAGTGAAAATATCAAAATATAATCTTCAAATTAAGGAAATATAAGTTGATATTCTTTTTTCATTTTCAAGAGATTATTATTCCTCCAATTACTAAAAGAATTGATAAGTGTAAATAACAAAATATCATTAATGAACTCTCTGATGATATTGATATCGTCGCTAAGAATCTTGTGGAACAACAATAACTAATAGTTTTGATAAGATCTTAAAAGAAAAAGAAACCTATCATTTCTAATTCTTGTACAACATATCTATAAGAATCAGATTATGATATAAGAATAAAAAAATCTCTTATTTTTTCACATGATATGGAAAGTAATAATTCTGAAAAATTATATGATACAATAAAAATAGAGTAAATCAATGGATCCGAATAGTAATTAAAAATTTATTAATTTTTTAATAATTATAAAAGAGTTGACTAGATTTGTCATGATTTAATCGTAACTTAGTAATCAATATTTTTTAATTAATTTATTATTTAATAAAATTAGAGGTGATCTCGTGCACTGTACTCATATATAAATTTTGATTAATTCCTTGAGTATTTGTACTCATTATATTTGGTTTGAGTATCTACTTTTCTAATTTTGCTTGTCTCATATATATTAATTTAAATAAATAAATTTATATTTATATTTAATATATATATTTATTTATTTATTTATTTATGAAAGATAAATGTTGGAGAGGGGATTGGAGCTCAAGATATCATAATATTCTATTAATACCTTCAAAAGTATCTTAGATGAGATTTTAAATTTTTAACATAAGTTAGCTGGATAAAATATATATTTCAAAACCGCATTAGTTGGTTTGATGTCGACTAAAATCATTATTAGGTCGGATAGTAGACTTGGTTCGAGATAGGATTCACTATTCGTGATTACCGTCAATATCTAATCGAACGGTCGTGAATTATCAAATAGAACCAGAGGAACCCAACCCTGCATCGCAAGCTCGCACTGATGGGATGAAACCGGGACGCTCCTCGCATGATCTCAATCGTTAAATCTGGCTCGAACAAAAACTCAATCGCATGTCATTCTTACTCGAACTAATAATAATATTTTATAACGAAAAATGGGAAAAAAATAAAATCTTATCGGTTCGGATCGAGTTCGAGCGGACCCGGGTCGAGAGCGGATTCACTAGTTGTGATCACCGTCCATGTATGATCCGACGGTCATGATTAACCAGACGGAACCAGAGTTGCCCACGCTCGCAAACCGTACGAAGCTGAGGCGCGTTACGGTTAAGCTTGAACCGCCGGGACCAAACAGGGACGCTCCTCTCACGATCTCGGCCATTAGATCTGTCTCTATCGCAGGATCCTACGGCTGATGCTTCTCGGAGTTCCATCGAGTGATAAAATTTTGAACGCCATCTGAATCCCGTCCTTCCCCCAAACCAAATCAACAAAAGCCATCTTATACTATTCCCCGATAAAGAGAGCGAGCGAGCGTCTCCCTCACACCCTTTCCCCCATCTCGCGTCGCCATTAACGACGCTTCGATCTCTCTCTCGGTAGTCTTCCAGAGATGGGATCTCGCCACGACAAATAGAAGGCCGTCAACGTTCAGGACCTCCTCCGCTGCAGGTACGACAGCGACACACCCCCTTTTTTGCCCTCCGATCTGCTAAATGTGGGTTAGGGTTTACGCTTCTGTGACCATCGTGGGCCTGCATCGGCGGCATGGCTTGAATGATTTCACTTGTGGGTGGTTTTAGGGTTCTTTCGTTGGTTGTTTAGCGGTTTTCGTTCTTTTTGTCGTGCTGATCTGCCGGCAGGCCGTTCAACTAGGACTAGCTGTGGAACAACGCGCCGCAGGTTGTGACTTGCAACGACTATCAGAGGGAGGTCTCCGTCACGCAGACCATAGCGGGGAAGCAGTTCGATCGCGTTTTCACATTTGATAAGGTGCGATATAGTCTCTGGTTCCAAATTTTCATCTGATATCGAAATCTCGTAGGTGTGTGATAGAGTGATATCTGAGGACCTTTCAACTTCTGAAGTGACACAAGTAATCTTGGTTGATCTGCCCGTTTGTTCCTATTTTCTTTAAGATTTTTGTCATTTCTTGTCACAATATTTGACATCGTGCACAAATTGGGTGTCTAAAATGATCCCTCAGTTGGAGTCATCCTAACATCAGCAATAGACATAAGTTCATCTTGTAAGACAAACATTTTCTCACTGGCCCCATCAACTGCACATATGAATTGATTGTCAGGTAATTATGACCATTAGTTGTTTTCTGTTTCAAGGTTTATAATCATACATAGGTCATTCATTGCTTTTCATGTGATTCTGGCGATTGAGGGCTTTCAATTTTTATGTGAAAATAATTTTACTTCTTTAGTTTAAACTTCAACCGTGTCGAGAGCCACCTCTTTGGCGGTTTGACTATGTTGGTGTTAGGAACCATCTATTCAAGGGGTTCAACTATATTGGTATAGGAAGCCACATCTTTGGAGGGTTTAACTATATTGATGTCGTGATCACCACTTCATAGGCGCTATGTTATTGTTGGTCACGTATACCAAAGCATCACTTTATCCCACCATAGGGTAGCATGATGCAATTGCAGCCCTCCGTATTGTTACTCAGCTCCAATGGTAGCTCTTGTGCTCATATAGTTTGACATTCTTTTATTGAGCTCTTCCTTTCACATCATTCTATTAAAGCATAACTTGATTGTCCAACACATAGAGGAGGTTCGAAGCCAATCTTAATTCAAGTTTGAGTCTATCACAAACTTGATGTCAAGAGATGAGTGAGTTCGATAAGAACCCAGCAAAACAAAACTAAATTGGGGATGTACCCAAAAAGACCCATCTGATACTTAAAGGTGGAAGTAGAGATGATATTAATAGTTATGTCAATATTTCACCCAAGGGTGAAATAGAGATGATATCAATAGTTCAACATTTACTAAAAAAATATCAAAGCATTAATATTATATTATTTTACTATAGTGGTACTTCCTTCATTATATTCTTATAAATATCACTATATTTTTTGGATTAAATTATTATAAATAATTTGAGTATATGTAATTTATACTAAGTGTGTTAAACCTTGACTGGACTAGTTGAAAGGATCACAGACAAAACTACTAAAAGTTTTGTGAAACGAATAATTTAGATAAATAATCGAAAAAGATTTAAAAGACTCAATTTTATGATAATTGCTAATAATATTTAGACCTTATTACAGTGTACAACTAGTGCTATAGAGTACTTAAAGATCAATTTAAATTTGTTGATAAGTCATTAGTTGACATATTAATGAAAACACTAACTAAAATTTAGTATGACAGTATTTGAGGAATTCAAGATTGTATCCTCAATATGTTTGACAAGGTTGTAAGCTTAAGAATATTGGGTATGAATATAATTAGGTTTTTTCTCGTACAATTTATTCTTAATCTTATTTTTCTTAGTTTGAATAATTTAAAATTCACTATAATAAAATTAAGAATAAATAAAACTTAAATGAGCTGACTAATATATATATTTATAAAGAATTAAGATTAATATAAAAAAAAGACTAATAATATTTTGGATACTACTCGAGGAGTGTGTAATAATAAAAGGTTAAAGCATAATTTATCAAATAAATCAATTGAGTTTATAAATATTATATAGACTTCTAAAAGGAAAATATTTATAGTAACAGTACTATTTCTATGGCAAGAAATGTCATGTGAAGAAGAACTATAAGGTTTTGGTTTGAAAGGAAAATATAAATATGACCTTTGTATGTTTCGAATCAAACGTTATAAAAGTTCTTTTCTAATACTTGGTAGGCTGAGACTAACGATTTAACTCATGTTATCAACAATAGAGATTCATTTTAATACGAGAACCAAAAGAGTAAGAAATATTTATTGTTATAGAGAATCATCTTAAAGCGAAAGCAATAGTAGTTTATACTTGTCACTTATAATTTTAGAAATTAGAATAGTAGTTTATAGAGAGATGATTCATCTAATGTTATGTTTCTATAATTTTAGAAATTTGAGTTCTTTATATAGAATTATCATGATATTGTTTCTATTTTGGTAGTTGTAAGCTTAGTATATTTATGATTTCATAAATGTTAACTTTTAAATTATGTATTATGGTTTGTACATAATCAATGTGAATCTTGAGTTTGCAATAATCTTGTAATCAAATATTGGAATGAGATATAGTTTTATAGACTCATGAAGATTATATATGCTTACATATGCGGCTCACTCTATGTTTCCTATCTTAGTGTAGAGAGATGTTTTATCACTTTTATACATTATTCGTTGAGATATGATTATTTAAGGTCTCAAGTTGTTAACACTTTTAGGTATATATAAATGAAGTCAAGAGATACGTAAATAGAAAAGTTAAATTTATTAGATCTGATAAGGGTGATAAATGTTATGATAGTTATGATGAGCCTGATCATAATTTGAGTCTTTTATTGGATTCCTAAAACATGGGGTATTTAATATATCTTTGTGCTATAGCAGAATGAGATTACTAAAAGATGAAATCATACTTTTATAGAGATAGTTAGGAGTATGATGAGTTATTGTTCTGTACCCAAATCAATGTAAGAAAAACCTTTAAGGATGATTATGTATATTTTGAATAGAGTTTCTAGTAACTCAATTCCATCAATTTTTTTTTAAATTATGGATAAATAAGAAACCCAACTTGAGACATTTATATATTTAGCATTGTCCTATAGAGATAAGGGTTTTCAATTCACATGAAAAGAAATTAAATTGTCATATAGAGATAAGGGTCTTCAATTCACATGAAAAGAAATTAAATTTAAGGATTTTTTTTGGATATTTTATTATTTGTTTAGAAAATTTTAAAGGGATATAGATTTTATTGCTCTAATCATAGTACGAGGATAATTGAATCTAATAATACAAGATTCTTAGAAAATAGTAAAATAGTGAGAGTGAAGATTTAAAAGTTTAATCTTCATATTGAGGAAAAATAAGTTAAAATTCTTTTATCATTTTTGATAAATTATTGTCCCTCAAATCACTGAAAGAATTGATAAGGGTAAACAATAAAATAATATTGATGAACTCCCACATGATATTGATATCGTTATTAATAATCTTGTAGAACAATCATAACTAATAGTTTATAGAAGATTATAAAAGGAAAGGAGACTTGTCATTTCTGATTATTATATGGTATATCTATAAGAATCAAATTATGATATAGGAATCAAAATGATCTCTCATTGTTTTCACAAGATATAGAAAGTAACAATTATAAAAAATGATATAATATAATAAAAATAGAGTTGAAACTAATGGATCATTAAATTTTCTAATAATTGTAAAAAAGTTAATCGCAAATGAATCTTAAGACGAAGAGTGATTAAAAGGATAATATCGATTGATATAATGACCAAACATATGATCAAAGGTTTTACTCAAAAAAAATATATCAATCATAATGAGATATTTTTTAGTTTTTTAAAAAAACTCGTTAAGAATCGTTATGACATTAGTGATTCATTATGATTTTGAGTTATATCGTATAGATGTGAAAATAAGTTTTTTGAATGAGGATTTATATTTATATAGATTAACTTAAATGATCTATAAAAAAATGAAAGAAATACAAAATTTGCTATGCAAATTTAGAAAATCCATTTATAACTATAAATAAGCTTCTAGATAATTATATATAAAGTTTTTTAATACAATTACTTTCTTTATATTTAAAAAATAACTATCGATTAGTATTTATATATGAAGATTAGAAAAAGTAAGTTTGTTATATTAGTCTTGTATGTATATATTATTTTGCTTGCCAATAGTGATCCTGATTTTTTGTACGAAACTAAGAAATTTATTATAAAAAATTTTAAGATGGTTGATATGAATGATGTATCATATGTTATTAGCATTGAGATATTTAGAGATAGATTTCAAGGATTGCTAGGATTATCTCAAAAAGGATATATTTATTGAGTTTTGAAAAGATTTAATATAAATATTTGTTTAACAAATAATATAAGTAATTTTTTTAATCAAAATAAATATTTTTAAAATAACTTAGAAAAGAATCAGATAAAAAAATATTTATTATGTATGCGTAGTTGGAAGAATATTATATATTCAAGCTTATACTATACCAAATATAAATTTTATAATCGAAATACTATGTATATATTAGAGTTACCCAAGAATGAAATACTAAAATGTTACAAAGAATGTAATAAGATATATGAAATGAATTAAGGATTATATGCTCATATATATGAAATTTAATCAACTTGAAATTGTGGTATTTTTAGATATTGATTTTGTTAATTACCTCGATAGCATAAAGTCCATTTTATGTTTTATATTTATATTAGATAATTTATAGAAAAAAATATAAATCAATATATCATTACATTATCAATAATAGAAACTGATTTTATAATATGCTTTGTGGTCACTAATCAAGCTAAGCTGTATAATTATAAAATTTTATCTCATTGCTTGATGTAGTTAGACTCAATTGCCAATTCGATGAAGATTGTTTTTGATATATTATAGTAGTTCTCTTTTCTAAGAATGATAATTACTCTAGCAATTCTATATATTATAGTATAAAGTACTTGATTGTCAAATAAATAGTTCAGAAACTATTAATGCTAATTAAGAACTTAAGTTTCAATATGTTGATTAATGATCCATTCACTTATGACTTATAACCTAAAATGTTTAAAAAAACATGTTCTTATGATTGGGTTTATAAGCAACCCATAAAAGATATGGTAATATATATTTAAGTGGATATTATAATTGATATTTTTAGTTACATAATTAAAGTTATTTGTTTCTACTATCTTGATCATATTTATGTATGTACATATTATGATTAAATGTGTATAACAAGATTATTTTGATAAGAAAAATTATATAGGTCATTTTAGACTGTATTAGGAAGGGCTAATAATATTATGGTACACAGAAGAAAGTATGATATTAATGACATACAATCATTATGACTCGTATTGATAGTCGAACTTAATAAAGTATTATGTTTATTGAATTTATTAGCTTATTTTATAAAATTCATATGCACGTATAAAATATTTTTTAAAAGTTCCAAAATCTTATTAAATAAAAAAAATTAATAAAATTTTATTTTATGTATTTTGATTTTAATTTTATATATCTTATCAATTAATGGGCCAAGTGTGAGAATGTTAGATTATGTGACCTTATTTGATTATCTAAGATATATTATAAACATGATTGGATTATGATTATGGTTAGCGTCCATTAAAAAGAAAATCTAATTATAATAGGATTACTTAGGAGATGACTTTGATGAGAGAGACTATCTCAATGATCATCCTAGACCTTTTGTTCTTATCTATAAGAGGTCAGAACCTTATAGAGATGAAAAAATCAGTATAGCTTCTCTTATTTCTCGTTATCTCTAATCGATCATTGATAGCGGTCTTATGAAGGATAGAAAAAAAGAAAAGACGAATTTAGTTTTCCTTGCAAATCAGTGTCGCTTTGACTTTTTGAATCCGATGACGATATACTTGCAGATTAGATAAAGACTCTCTGAGTAGTATCAAAAGGTACATATTATAAATTTAATCTATTGTTATTTAATTTTAATTTTTAATATTAAATTTTTTACGTAATAATAACATAATCATGATTTTTATACTTATATATACATTTACATAAGCAACACACTCGTCTTAAAAGAAATTGGGTAAAAAATCTTCAACAAAATATTATTAAAAATAATTGATAATTAAAACATGATTTAACTTATTTAGAAGCTCAATTAAAAAAAACACAATACGCTCATTTGGTCATTGGTCCACTTGACTCACTTTATCATGATTTAATCCTAACTTAGTAATTAATATTTTTAATTTAATTTATTACTTAATAAAATTAGATGCGATCGCATGCACTGTACTCATATATAAATCTGATTAATTGCTTGAGTATTTGTACCCATCATATTTAGCTTGAGTATCTACTTTTCTAATTTTGCTTGTCTTATATATATTAATTTAAATAATTTAATAAATATTTATATTTAATTTATGAATATATATTTTTATGAAAGATAAATGATGGAGAGGGGATTGGAGCTCAAGATATCATAATATTCTATTAAAATATTTATCAGCTAAGTCAGCTGATACCTTCAAAAGTATATTAGATGAGATTTTAAATTTTTAACATAAGTTAGCTGGATAAAAAATATATTTCAAACCCTCACTTTGATTAGTTGGTTTGATGATGACTAAAATCATTATCAGGTCGGATCGAATCAGAACGGACTTGGTTCGAGACAGGATTCGCTATTTGTGATCACCGTCAATATTTAATCGGATGGTCGTGAATTACTAGATAGAATCAGAGGAGCCCAACCCCGCATCCTAGGCTCACACCAACGGGATGAAACTGGGACGCTCCTCTCACAATCTCAGTCGTTAAATCTAGCTCGATCGCGACATCCAACGATTGATAGTTCTCGGGGTTCCATCGCGTGTGATGAAACTTTGAACGCCCATTCTTAAGAGAGCACGAGTGAGCAAGCGAGCCGCTCCCTCCCATCTTTTCCCCCTTTTTTCATCGCCATTAAAAAAAATTTGATCTCTGTCTCTCTCGCTCTGATCTTCTAGGGATGGGATATTGTCACGGGAAAGAAAAGGCTGTCAATGTCAACGACACGCCCTTTGTTGCCCTCTTGTCTGCTAGATAAGGGTTAGGGTTTACGATTTGGTAGCTGATCTGGGTGGTGTGTTCTGTGTGATTTCAGTTTGTGGCCGATTTTACAGTTCTTTCTTTGTTTATTTAGTGGTTTTCTTTCTTTTTGTTGTGCCGATTTGCCTGCAGGTCGTCCAACGAGGACGAGCTGCGAAACAACGCGTCGCAAGTTGTGACCTGCAACGACTATTCGAGGGAGGTCTCGGTCACATAGATCTTCGCGGGGAAGCAGTTCGATTGGGTTTTCACATTTGATAAGGTGCTGTTTAGTCTCTGGGTCCAAATTTTCGTTCGATTTTGAAATCTCGTAGGTATGTGATGGTGTGATGTCAGACAACATTTCAACTACTGAAGTGACACAAGTAATCTTGGTTGATCTGCCCTTTGTTACTATTTTTCTATCAAGATCTTTGTCATAGCATTTGATATTGCTCAACTAAGTGGAACATTATATATTGTTTTGACTACATACAATAAAGGTACACAAATTGGGTGTCTAAAATGATCCCTTTGATGGAGTCATCCTAACATTGGCAATAGACATAAGTTCATCTTGTATGACAAAACATTTGCTCTCTGGATCCATTAACTGGCACACATGAAGTAATTCTGAGATAATTATGGCCTTTGAATGTTTTCTGTTTCAAGGCTTATCATGACATAAAGGCTAGCCATTGCTTTTCAAGTGGTTCTGGCAGCTGAAGGCTTTCAGTTTATGTGATAAACAATTTTGCTTCTGTAGTTCAAACTTTGAAGTACAAGTCTTTAATTCTGATAATTGGAGGTGATAAATTCTATTGAAAACTCGAAAATTGAAAGCATTTTCCTTTATTTACTGGAGATTGTGGCTTGAGAGCTTAGGCCCCTTATGCATTGTTTGGTCTTTAGATCAAATGGTTTGCTGAGTGATAAAAATGAAATATTAGGTAATTCCAAACAATTGATGATTAGCTTGAAAATGCTTGCCTTAGCTGTGGTTTCACATGTCCCAAACACTACTTTCTGCTAAAAACAGCCTTACCATATTTTGTTGTCCAATTATGTGGGTAAGGAAATAGAGAAAGGGAACTAACTGGATCATGGCTTTTGTAGGCGGGAGCAGCAATTAGGGTTCTTGTTCTTCTTCTTGTTTCTGCGGAGCGTGGTTTCGTGTTGGAGGGCAGGCCATTGAGAGATTGGTGGAAGGGGGGGGGATGAGTTCTGCTCCATTGCCCAAATGGGCATCGAAGCCCTGCATCATGGGCATTGACGAAGCCGGGAGAGGCCCTGTTTTGGGTACCATTCCTGCATTTCTTTTCCTTCCGTTTGCTTTCGCCTGCTTGATTCTTACTTTGACTCTCTTGTTGTGCTTCAGGTCCCATGGTGTATGGATGCTTGTACTGCACTCTCTCGTACCAGAAGACCCTCGCCACGTTGAACTTTGCAGGTTCAAATCCTTAGCATCTTCTACTGATTGTTCAATGTTCTTGTTTATTTAATGTTGACTTGTCTCTTGTTGGAAAAGATTGAATCTTTGTTGCAAAAAAAGAGTCCATCTGGGTTTTGCGGTTGAGGTTCGGTAGATAACCGAAATAGTAGCATTAGCCTTTGAACATTGTAATCAGAACCAATTTGGAATTACAGTTACACTGGGGAGGAACTTAACACTTCTCTTTTTCTTCCTTTTGAAGATATAGTCTTTATTGAATGGCTGACGAGTCCTTTGCTTTGCAAACAAAGAGATTTTACCTGTCAAATTACTGAAGTTTGATGTGTACGTGACATTGTTTTATTTTGTGTAATGAAAATAATGTGTCAACATGAGTAACTGATAGTGTAGTTGCAAGTTGATTTGGCTTATGACAGATTCTTAATCAGAGTACACTTTGCCAATTAAAGGTCACTTCATCGGACAGTTCATTTGTTGTTTCACTTTTTCACAGATTCGAAGACTCTTAAGGAGGAAAAGAGGGAAGAGTTGTTTGAGAATATAAAAGCTGATGATTCTATTGGATGGGAAGTTGATGTCATAGATCCAAGAGAGCTTTCAGCTAAAATGTTAAAGAGGTCAGCGTAGGATGACTACTCTGCATATGAAAATGAGCTATGGGTTTCTGTAACAATACATCATTCACTTCTGGCAGGACAAAAATCAATTTGAATGAGATATCCCACAATTCAGCTATTGGCCTTGTTAAAAGGGTTCTTGATATGGGAGTTCTATTAACCGAGGTGAAGTATACACCAATCTATCCCCTGAAAATGATGAAATTGACTCTTTTTTTCTGAGACAATTCTATTAACTTAAATTTTTTTTATTTTAATCAAGGTATATGTGGACACTGTTGGAGATGCTGAGAAGTATAGAGTCAAATTGTCTGAAAAATTTCCTGGTGTAAAATTTGTGGTGGCCAAGAAAGCTGATAGCCTTTATCCTGTTGTTAGTGGTGCTAGTATAGTTGCCAAGGTAAGCATGAGAATCTGATGAGCCTCCTTCTTACTAAACATTCCTTTAATAGGTCTTCACTAATATCTGATCCTCTCAGTCGGGTATAACGATATGTTGCATTCAGTAACTAAGAGAAGTTGTCGAGCTAGTTATTTGGATCTTAGTTTTGTATATACAGAATGCTTTGGATTTTGCTGCCCTGGGTTCAGAAATAGTTTGATATTTAATAGCTCAATGCTGTCATCGACCTGCATCATGTCTCACCAGACCGATCTGCACCATCTACAGAACACAACAGCAGAACTATGCTGGATTCCCTATTCTTGTGTGTTTAAAAAGAATGAGATATTTATTTTAGAAACCTGTTTGGTTGGGTTAATGCTTTAGAAATGAATGACAATTGAAATTTTGGTGAGAACTCAATCCACAATTTTTCATTTGTCCTCAGCACGGTTCTTGTTTTAGCTCGATTGAATGTTAACATTAGTTCCAAGTTTTGTACAATTTACTTTGCATAAGGAAGGATATGCTGACATCTTGCTGTTCTTTTCTTGTATCTGAAAAACATTAAGGATGAACCATCAAAGTGGGGCTTGTTTTGATCATTGCTAATGCAGGTCACCAGAGATAGAGCATTGCGCAATTGGGTCCTTGATGAAACTGCCGAGAATATGCACAGAAACTTTGGATCCGGCTATCCAGGAGGTAGAATTTTCAGGCTTTGTTTGAGAATTGGGTTAGAATCCTCTTTGATTTGTATGGGGAATGAGACCATCGTCTCCCCATCACACGCTCTCCATCTCTCACATTTGACTTCTCAAACATCCATTAATGACAGTCCCACCTGTCTTATGACTACCCAAGGACTGTCATCGGTGGGCTTTTTGATTTGTTGAGGAATGGAGTGATATTGACTCAAGTATCTGTACAAATTGGTGAAGGAACTGGATTGTTACCCTTGTGAATTTCCCTTTTCACAATAGCATTTTGACTTTACCAATATTGTTGAGCAGACCCTGAAACAAAAGCGTGGTTAGACCACCACAAGCATATGGTGTTTGGTTTTCCAACAACAGTGCGCTTCAGTTGGGGAACATGCAAGCCTTACTTCAAGGATTTTGTTGAAGTAGTTTGGTAAGTTTTTCTTAAAATCAAATTGAAAATTTCTTTCATCGATTCAAGAACAACTTTTCAATTGTATGTTCAAGCTGCATTGTCAATATACAGAATGTTATTTGTTCATTTTGTCATTGCATTATGAGTGATCTTTCTCAGTGTTTTACTTGGTGAATTGGCTTGATTTAGGGAGTCTGACAAAATGGATGAAGATTGCCCCAACAATGGAAAGAGTAAACACCAGCAAAAGTTGTCTGATCTTGGTTTCACCGGATACAAAAGGAAAAGCGAAGATATCGAATCGAGCGGTAAAGGCCGTTGTAAGTTCTTCCAAGCTCGCAAACTCCAATTGATATCTAAATTCTAGTGATGCTTTTGGCCATCGATGTTTTTTGCCGGATATCAAGGTTCACTATTGGTGATCAGCCAATCTGATTTTATCATGGATCTCATGGTCATGTTACCAGATATCTAATCTTTGTTGTACTTTTTAGCGACCACTATTTCCCATTTAGTTGAAAAGCTCAGGTCTCTATTTAAACACAAACCCTTTTTTTGATATAACGGATACAATTGTTGCCCCTTCATACTAGATTATTTTATGAGATACCAGAGCCCTCCGGTCCTCCCTCTCTCCAAATCAAGAAGAGCTCCTATAAGAATGAATCTGATGCTTGCCCCAGTAAGAGATGCAGTTAATTTGTTTTACTTGAAGTGTTTAGGAATGAAACTGTATGTGTTTCAGAACCTTTATCGAAGGGGCTCTCTCTCTCTCTCTTCCCGGTAAGAGATTCAGCTAATTTGTTGACATAAAACCTTTGTTATAGGATCCTTGAACGCTACACACTCTTCTCATTCTCATAATTCACCATTTCTATCACTTCCTGTCAGAATCGTTTTCATGTGTTCCACTGTAGCTTGAATCTGCTCTCGAGCGGAGAAGAAGATTTTTGGTTTCTCTTATCATCCTCATGAATATTTTGATGAAATCCATCTTAGATTGACGTTTTTGGCTTGTGGAACTTGTCCCATTTTTTTCTTTGCAAATGGTCGTCAGTAATGAGGAGGATGTTTGATCTCAGGATTTTACTATCTTCATCAGTCAAATCAGTGACATTTTCAAAATTTATTATATGAGATTTTTGAATTCGTAACTTTTGATAAATTGGATGTCGTAAAACCACCTCAACTTGTCATCTCAAGTGCAAGTGAGGGACCGCTCGAAACTTTAGTTACAATTGTGTATACCCGTGGATTAACAAGAGCAAATAAATGTTCTTATTTAACTAGATTTATTGTCTCGTACTTGGGAGTTCGATTCAATGATGAGAACATTTAGTTGATCTTAAATAGTTAGAACATTGCAACTTTTCCTTATTGTTATTGTTGATTCTCCCTTGGATATTTAATGATTTACAATTCATCTTTCAATATGCCCTATGTCGAGGTAACTATGGAACTTAAGATCCATTTGATCATACAATAAGGAAGAGCAATGTCGATCACTAACTATTTGCTACATTACATATAAAGCTTTATTTCCTAAAGAAATATGATGAAAAGTTTCAATCAACTGTTACACAAAATGACAACAAATTACACTGAAAATTCATTAAAAATAATAATAAAATACGATTAACATTTTTTTATGGTGCCAACTATTTTCGTTAATAAAGAATCTGACAATTTATCATAAGATTCTGGGTCTGAATCTTGTGTTTACCACTTATCTTTTATAAATATTAATGATAATAATATATAATTAGACTTATTTTAGAAAACAAAAGTTTTGCAGACATTCATATTGTTGTTTGTTTCGTGATATCATCATTTGGTCATTAATGAAATTGCATGTACAGACTCTTTTTATCAAGATTTAATTGTAATTTAGTAATTGATATGATCAAATTTTATCTGATAAAATTGACTCAACCTGACTGGCATTTCGATTACTATTTCATCCAAAATAGGAGTTGCTAGGTATTTATGACTTGGACTTAAATGAAGGAAGAATTTTTCTGTTGACAAGAAGCGTTTGTATCGTTCAAGACTACACCAGAGATTCATCTGACAAAAACCCCTCTGATAGTGAAGTCTGTACATGCCCTTTGGTGTCTTAAGCTCATGACCTTTCTTTGCTTTCCTTTTTTTTTTTTTTTTTTTTTTTTCTTTCTTTCATTCCCAAACGTAAGTGAGAATGCACCTTTATATAGTCTCATTCGTATGAGCACCGATTTAATGACGAAATATTTGTTGGTGTTGGGTGCCCAACAAAGTATCTCTAGTTCCTTTTTACGGTTGTCTCATATTTATTATTAACAAAAAATCTTAATCTAATTTAAGTGTGTGAGGTATGCTTAGAATATCCAAAATGATTCGATGAATGTGTGGGGCCCCTCGAACAAAAACTCAATCGCATGTCGTCCCTACTCGGACTAATAATAATATTTTATAACGAAAAATGGAAAAGAAAATTAAAATCTTATCGGTTCGGATCGAGTTCGAGCGGATCCGGGTCGAGAGCGGATTCACTAGTTGTGATCACTGTCCATGTATAATCCGACGGTCATGATTAACCAGACGGAGCCAGAGTTGCCCAACCTCGCAAACCGCACGAAGCCGAGGAGCGATAGGGTTAAGCTCGAACCGCACGGACCAAACACGGGCGCTCCTCTCACGATCTCGGCCATTAGATCTGTCTCTATCGCAGGATCCTACGGCTGATGCTTCTCGGAGTTCCATCGAGTGTGATGAAATTTTGAACGCCATTTTGAATCCCGCCCTTCCCCCAAACCAAATCAACAAAAGCCATCTTATACTAATCCCCGATAAAGAGAGCGAGCGAGCGTCTCCCTCACATCCTTTCCCCCATCTCGCGTCGCCATTAACGACGCTTCGATCTCTCTCTCGGTAGTCTTCCGGAGATGGGATCTCGCCACGACAAAGAGAAGGCCGTCAACGTTCAGGTCCTCCTCCGCTGCAGGTACGACAGCGACACACCCCCCTTTTTTGCCCTCCGATCTGCTAAATGTGGGTTAGGGTTTACGCTTCTGTGACCAATGTGGGCCTGCATCGGCGGCATGGCTTGAGTGATTTCACTTGTGGGTGGTTTTAGTGTTCTTTCGTTGGTTGTTTAGCGGTTTTCGTTCTTTTCGTCGTGCTGATCTGCCTGCAGGCCGTTCAACGAGGACGAGCTGCGGAACAACGCGCCGCAGGTTGTGACCTGCAACGACTATCAGAGGGAGGTCTCCGTCACGCAGACCATAGCGGGGAAGCAGTTCGATCGCGTTTTCACATTTGATAAGGTGCGATTTAGTCTGTGGTTCCAAATTTTCATCTGATATTGAAATCTCGTAGGTGTGTGATGGAGTGATATCTGAGGACCTTTCAACTTCTGATGTGACACAAGTAATCTTGGTTGATCTGCCCGTTTGATCCTATTTTCTTTAAGATTTTTGTCATTTCTTGTCATAATATTTGACATCGTTCAACTAAGTGGAACATTGCATCTTATTTTGGTTATGTACAACAAAGGTGCACAAATTGGGTGTCTAAAATGATCCCTCAGTTGGAGTCATCCTAACATCAGCAATAGACATAAGTTCATCTTGTAAGACAAACATTTGCTCACTGGCCCCATTAACTGCACATGTGAATTTATTCTCAGGTAATTATGACCATCAGTTGTCTTCTGTTTGAAGGTTTATCATCATACATAGGTCATCCATTGCTTTTCAAGTGATTCTGGCGGTTGAAGGCTTTCAATTTTTATGTGAAAACGATTTTATTTCTTTAGTTCAAACTTTGAAGTACAAGTCTTTATTCGTGATAGTTGGAGGTGGTAAATTCTTTTAAAAATTCAAAAATTGAGATGTTTTCCTTCATTTGATAGTTGGAGGCCCTTATGTGTTCTTTGGCCTAGAACAAATGGATTGCTGTGATAAAAACGAAATGTTAGGTAATTTCAAGCAATTCATGATTAACTTGAAAATGCTCGCCTTAATTTGTACGTTGTACTTTGTAGCTTTATGATGCTTGTTACTCTTCAACTACATCATGTCTTGTTTTGAGTAGACCATTTGTTCTCTCAGGTGTTTGGTCCCTCAGCAAAGCAAACGGATCTGTATGACCAAGCTGTAGTTCCAATCGTGAATGAGGTCTTAGAGGGATTTAATTGCACTATATTTGCCTATGGCCAAACAGGCACTGGGAAAACATATACTATGGAAGGTGAATGCAGAAAGGCTAAAGTAAGTTTCATCTTCAATTGCAAAGAATATCAAATCTTCTTTCTGAAGCAAAATTTGTGGAACCTGTAACATTTTTAGATTTCTAGTTTGATAAACTGCTGATTTTCATACTTTCAGAGTGGACCAAAAGGTCAGTTACCTGCGGATGCAGGTGTCATTCCTAGAGCTGTCAAACAAATATTTGATACATTAGAGAGCCAAAATGCAGAGTACAGTGTGAAGGTTACTTTTTTGGAATTGTATAATGAGGAAATCACTGATTTGCTTGCTCCTGAAGAGCTATCGAAAATTACTTTGGAGGATAAGCAGAAAAAGCCATTACCTCTGATGGAAGATGGCAAAGGTGGTGTGCTTGTAAGGGGTTTAGAGGAAGAAATAGTAACGAGTGCAGATGAGATCTTCTCTCTCCTAGAAAGAGGTTCTGCTAAACGGCGCACTGCAGAGACCTTACTAAATAAACAATCTAGGTGATGTTTCTCTTTTTCTATCAAATGTTATCTGTTTTGGGTTTCTCCCCTCTTCTTACGTTTCATTGTATTTTTCATATTCAGTCGGTCACATTCTCTATTTTCTATTACCATTCACATCAAAGAGGCCACTCCAGAAGGTGAAGAGCTAATCAAATGTGGGAAACTGAATCTAGTGGACCTAGCTGGATCTGAGAACATTTCTCGTTCGGGTGCTAGAGATGTATAGTTTTCTTCTTTTTTCTTATGGAAGAATGATGTGATGTGTAACGATCAGCTGGCAGTTTCTTATATTTGTTTGTGATCTTTTCTATTGAATTATTCAATCATAAGCTTTTCCTTATACTGTTCTTAATATTTTTCTTTCCTTGAGAAAAGGGTCGTGCAAGAGAAGCTGGCGAGATTAACAAAAGCTTACTTACTCTAGGCCGTGTTATTACTGCCCTAGTTGAACATCTTGGACATGTTCCCTACAGGTTTGCTCTTGGAACCAGTCCCATACATCTTTGAAACTTTGGGTTATTTTCCTTTTATTTCTTTTGCTTGTTTGACTAAGTTGCATTTTGGATGTACAGGGACAGCAAACTTACAAGGTTGCTTCGTGACTCATTGGGTGGGAGGACTAAGACATGCATAATAGCTACAGTTTCACCATCTGTACACTGCCTTGAGGAAACACTCAGTACCTTGGATTATGCTCACAGGGCAAAGAACATAAAGAACAGGCCTGAGGTGATGTACTATTCATATTTTCCTACATCCTTGTTATATTCGCTGTATTATCATCTTTCTGTCTTTTTATTCGGAATTAGTTATCTTGCAAATCTAAGGTTCATTCCTCCATCTTTTCCTGTTTCACTCATTGATATTTGAGCCATAGATTATTTGTATGGACAAATATGCCTTACATCACTTTCATTAGGCGAACTTTTGAAACCGCATGTACTGGACAAAAGCCACAAACTTTGATTTACACTTGATTTGCTGTATGCCTGATACTAAACTAAAAATCATTTCTATAGTTATCAATCTTCTAGATGTTTACAGTACTAATCTTAAGTTGTTGAATTTCTTTTAGCTAAAAAATGTTTAGTCTTGTTTATGGAAAACTATATTCATTTGGAACAAATTTGTGACAGTTATTTGTCTGTTTTGGTAGTGTTACCTTTTTTTCCTACTTCAGCAAAAAGTTGCTTCTAGCTGTCTATCTCTTTGTTACTCTCTTGTGTTATTTAGTGAGGTTTTGTTGATTGTACTTGTCAAAAGACTGATTGTTTCAGAGCAGCAAATGTAAATGATATTAAGCACAATACAATTGAATAGCTCATGCAAATAATTGTTCCTCTTTTCTTCTTTAAAATTTAATTTCAAATTTAATTTTAGACAACATTATATGTTGGGCTTGATCATAATAAGCTTTTATATGAAAATATTCTAGCTAGTACCTAATTCCTAACACCTAAATCAATTTAAAAGCATAAAGACTATGTCAAATATGTATACTTTGACAGTATATAAATTCTGATATGTTTTGTGAAATTTTGTTTTTTTATTGTGGAGATTATTGATGAGGCATTAGTGTATGTCTTAAACCTACTCAGATGTCTTATGAAGCTGAGTTTGTTTTAATTAATTGCAGGTAAACCAAAAATTGATGAAATCAACTCTGATAAAAGATCTCTACGGGGAAATTGATCGACTTAAAGCTGGTAAAAATACCCATAAATTTCTGAACAACTCAATATCTTATTTTTCGGATAGCTAAACTAATGAAGTTCTTGTTTTAGAGGTATATGCTGCTCGTGAAAAAGTTGGAGTTTATATACCGAAAGAAAGATACTACCAGGAGGAGAGCGAAAGAAAGGTACAAGTTTTGTTACATTTTCTGTGATGTATGCAAATTTTGACTTGTATTTATGGAGCATCTTGTATCTTTTATACGTTTGTTCATTTTTGATAATATACCTCTTTAAGTGAAAGAACTATAATCAATATTTTGCATTTTGCAGTTCCATTTAGACAACATATTTGGGCATGGGTAGGCTACAATTTGAAATTTCGGAATTCACTATGTTTATGATTGTAATCTCAATTTATCCATAGTTTGTGAAGCCGACACTTTCATCCTGTTCAAAATTTCTGTTGATATTATGCAACAAATATTTACTGGGTTCCTATTCCTTTTGTTTCATGAAGGCAATGGCGGAACAAATCGAACAGATGAGTGTTGTGATAGAAACTGGTCAAAAGGTGAGGAAGATTGATGGTTCTACTGAACTTAGTAATTTTGCATAAGGCTTGCATACTTCTGATTTAGTATCTACTTCATAACATGCCATTCTTATTGGCAGCGACTTGATGATCTGCAAGGAAAGTATGATGCTGAGCTTGAGCACTCTGTTGAGACGAATCAGAAGCTCCTTGCCACAGAGGTGCACAACAACACTTTTTGTGCTTTTCATTGAATTGCCTTTATCCATTCATTGTTACTATATGCAGAAACAATTGGAGCACACAAGCAAATTACTAGCTAGTGCAACTGAAGAACTCAAGCAAGCAAAATATGCTCTTACGGAGAAAGATTATATTATATTACAGCAGAGAAAAGCAGGTCCTTAATGACTTTGAACCTCCTTTTCTGTGAAAACTATCACAATATGCTAATATCCAACACATCTAAAACAGAAAATGCACTGGCACATCAAGCTTCTGTCCTTAGATCTGATTTGGAAAAATCTGTTCAGGATAATGCCTCACTGTATTCTAAAATAGGTAACTTTAATGATATTTGTTGTTTTTGATCTGTGGTGGTAAGGTTGCTATATGACAGTATTTTTTCTGCTGAAATATATTATTGCAGCTAGAGAAGACAAGCTGAATGCTACCAATAGGTCTGTTGTGAACAATTTTCAAGCTGAGCTGGCAGGAAAAATTGGAGTACTTTGCAATACCATTACTTTATCCACAAAACAACAAAATGAGTATCTTCGGACTGTTGAGAAGCTATGTCAATCTTGCCTTGATTTTCATGATAAGGTAGCTATCTTGGGAGGCATGTTTAATCACATGGTTTTTGACTTGTTAGTTAATATGGATTTTTATCAAATTATGCTCTAATTGAATGTTCGTGATTTAGGCAGCACTAGAACTGAGGAAGAAAGTACTTGCTTCAAAATCATTGTTTTTATCGCATATAGAAGCTGTGCAGAATGTTGTGCGTCTGCATAAAGCAGGTAGCACTGCTGGCCTAGAAGAGATGTCATCTATGATTTCTGCCAACTGCTGCTCTTTTGATCAAGTGAGTAGATAGATCGCATTAGTTTTATATCACATCTTCAGCTTCTTTTATGCTTCACCTAGTTTACCATCCACATGGGTTGTTTACTTGTGAGATCAGTTGCTAGCTGTTGGTGAAGGTGAAGCAGATCAAATTTTTTGTGACTTAGAAAAAAAATTGTCGGAACATCGTGGAGAGATTGCACATTTTACCCATGAACTTCGTGAGGTCTGTTGGTTACTTGTCCTACAAAACTTTCAATCATACTGTCAAAGTGTATGTTTACTCATCTAATTGAATGTGTAGTTAAGCTGATTCTCATTTATTGCAGAGATTCAATACTAGTTTAATCCGTGTGAAAGAATTCTCTCAATTCATTCACGAGCTTCTTGAGAAGTTTGGAGAAGAGAAAAAGAAGCTTCACGCCCACTCAAGTTGTGTTCACGAAGCTCATGCAAAGTGCATTGGTGAATTTCAAAAGGCTTATGAGGTCTAATTTTTTTGGAACAATCAAATATAGTTATGTAGATTTAATACATTTTTCAATGGTCTAATTGAAATTGTTACAAACAGGAGCAATCCAAGGTTGAACAGGACAAGCTTTTATCAGAGATAACTAATTTAGTGTCTAGTCATATGCGTCGCCAAAAAGAGTTGGTTTGTCCTAATGTCTCACTGATACACATTCTGATGTTTTCTTTCAAGCATAGCCTGCTAATGATTTATGGTTCAGGTGGATGTGAGACTTGCCACTTTGGAAGAAGCTGCTTTAGAGAACAAGGAAACCGCAGAAAAGCTAACATCAATGTTGGATGTCGTCAACAGTGATGCCAAGAGGAAGTGGGAAGAGTTCTACAAACAAGCAGAACATGATTTTACGGATGGATCCAACTTTTCTGCAGCAAAACATTGTCGTATGGAGCTTGAGCTACAGCAATGGTTGGCTCCAAGCGCCTGCTCTTTATTGTGAACCACTAAATCTTGCATAGATTTTTCATTTCTAATACTCACCATTTGTACACAACTTTTCAGCGTAAGCATCGTTGATGTAGCTTCACAGCAGTGGAAGAAGACACATGCATCTGTCAACGAACTAAGCAGCAAACATGTTGCTGAAATGGATGTCCACATAAGGTAAAATTTTCATTTTTACTTGATAAGTTTATATATATCGTTGTCTCACAAACTTGGAAATTGATGGCAGGACTGCCATTGACGTTAATGAACAACACGATGTTGATGTGGCTTCAGCACGAGATGCAGCGGCTGATGCTGCTGCAAAGAGCAGCGCAGACATCATTCAGTACTGTGAAGGTAGTGTTCCTGCTTCCTCTTGCAATCATCCGTTTATTGCTGGATCGCCTAAAATCGACCTGGATCAGGTGCACTGGAGCACGATCGGAAGTGTGCACAGGAAGTGATGGCGGCAGTGGAAACCCATACCACGGCCATTCGAGAACTGCAGGAAGAACACGCAGTCCAGGGTGCCGAAATCAACAAGCAGGCCGAGAACACCTTCCAACACAATTTCACGGTTTGTTCCCATCTTTTTCTATCGATCAAAGTTACAGGAAGAACATGAGTCTCACTATCGCTTGGCATTGCAGGATTATGAGCCTACCGGGGAAACTCCTGTAAGATCTGAACCGGATGTACCAAGCAAGGGGATGATTGAATGTCTTCGAGCCATGCCAATGGAAACTCTACTCGAGGACTTCCGAGAAAACCATCCTTATGAGTCATCGAAGGAGTCCAAACCATCTCTCATACCACGCTCCCCGCTTGCCCAGCGGAATTGACACTATAATGGTCCACTCTCACGGAGTGGAGAAACGTGAAGCAGACAGGCCCGTCTGCACGTCTCTCCATCTTTACTCATTCTATGTGCAGTAATCTTATTTGGCTAAAGATGAAAACTTCAGAGCTGGAGGAGGGGGGGTTTGTCTTGGACCCCACGCTTTTGCACTTGTAACATTGGCATTGACATTGATGTGAAAGAATATTTGGGGTCTTGGTGACGATGTATGCTTTACAACATAAACGATTTGGTGTTCTATAAAACTAGGAAATCAACCTCCCTTTTAATAGTTTGGACTCTGACTTCTCGTCTCAGGTGGCTTCACATCTCTGTTGAGAGAGAGATTGGTAATGTAATATATGCAACTTGTGTGTCTGATGCCTCTCGTCTCTCATGGTGGTTTAAATGTCATTATTTTTAACCATGCCTTATAAAAAATTCTCACCATGCTATTGCCTTCAGATAAATTAATAATAAAAACATTAATATAGAGAAATACATATATATATATATATATGTATATTTATTGATAGAAGCTGCATTCTTTCCCCGAAAATAGATATAAATGCGCGTGCCACGTGTCTTCGGCTAGTTGTCACCAAATCTGGCAGTATCGTTTGCTGTTGAGGTTGTGCGGTGCAGGCGCAGAAAAAAGAATCCTGTATGAATTTGGATACGTATTAGGTTTCGTCCTTCACAAATTAATTAAAGAGTATGAAACCGCACCCATTGGGTCATGTTTCCACGGCTGCGATCGCTCTCCAAGCTGCTGTGTTGGCGGCGTAATTGATCAATCGGTGCCTAAGAAGGCCCTGAAGGACGACGCCAATTCGTTCGCCTGTCTCGCCGTATTCCGCCGCCTTCCCTCGCTCCCAAACCCTTTTCTTCCATGGAGAGTTTCCGACACCACCGATCTCCCAGCTCCGAACGATTCCTCGCCCTCTTCTCCCCGCCGCCTCCCGACGACTCCAATCCCACCACTGGCGTCGAGCTCCACGAGGCCGAAGTCCTCTGGACCTTCGCCCCCGACGACGCGGCCCCCCGGCCCGCCGCGACCGCGAACCCTAGCCGCACCCATTTCCTCCCGCCCTCCGACCGCGCCGCTCTCCGCCGCCCTCTCGACCGGAGCTTCGGGATCCTTGCGGCCCTGCCGGAGGACGGCTCCCCTGCCCCCGCCGCTGCCTCCCCCGCCCCTCTCCTCCAGCGGAAGCCCTCAATCTCCTCCGCGTCCTCCTCCGCTTCCAGCACCCCGTCCTCTTCCTCCTCCTCCACCACCGCCGCGCGGATGATCTCGGCGATCCCGAAGCCGAAGCCGGAGTGCTCGCTCTCTGTGCCGGCCGGGAGGACGCACCACCTGGCGCAGTCGCTCCCGGTCAACGTCCCGGTGGTCCCACGAAGGGCAAGGAGGTTCGAGATGGAGGCCACAGATGGTGCCGACGATGGGGATGGGCACGAGATCATGCCGCCTCACGAGATCGTGGCGCGGACTTTTGGCAGGGAGTCGCCTATGACGACCTTCTCTGTGCTCGAGGGAGCCGGTAGGACGCTCAAAGGAAGGGATCTGCGGCGCGTACGTGATGCTGTCTTTAGGCAGACAGGGTTTCTTGATTGACGCAGTAAGGATTTCTTTTCCTACAGGAATCAGAACATTTCTATCACGTATATCTGGACAATGTTTTGGTTAGTTTGATGGGAATGACTGGGTAAAAAGACCTTTGCTTCATCTTGCATTTCATTCTCATTCTTTGATCTTGTTTTAGCTTCATTACCAGTTTGCAATTTGTCTAATTCTTTCCCTTGTAAGGAAAAATTGGCAGTTTGTATACAAAGGGCAGCAAAGATTTGCAAGGCCATATTCATTTTGATTCCATCCTTGTTGTGGAACTGTAACATGACTGTTATCTGAAACCATTTATCAAAATCTTGTGTTGTAGATGACTTTGATGTCATTGAGTGTTTGAGATACTTGTAGCTGGGGGTGAAAGTGGTTTAGGTAATTTCTATCGGTATCAGTTTCCACATTTGGATGGAGCCAAAGATTATAATCCATTCAAATTGTGGAAATCTATGTCAGGGATTCCAGGCAGCATATGTCAGAAGGTTAAGATTGATGTGAAGTAACTAGGAGATGGTGGGGAAATTTGCCATTTTACGCTACCAACCACATCGAAACCGAAAGCAGAGTAAGATATTTCATGTTATTTTTAGTTGATCAGTGAGCAGTATGTCAACGGTGAATACATTTTTGTTTTGTAGGGCCTTGAATAGTATACAGTTCTCAGAATTGGAGATTTCGAGGTAGAAGCAATTGGATTCAAAAAGGATGGGTGGCAAATGCTGAGAATAAATACCTCACATAGTGACTGCCATGTACTTGTGCATGTGCATTTATTAGTAGTATGTGCAGGGTATGATGGGAGGAATTCATGGACGTATATTTCACCATCCCAAAATTCTTATGCTTTAGAAGTGGTACCAAAGGTTATGAAGAAGACTGGGGTCAAGCTGACACCTACACTCTTGAGTGTCTTGATGAAGTTGGAAAGAAGTGACACTAATGCAAACAGTGCAGAGAACACTGCCATCATATTAATACCGGTAAGAATCTTGTCTGCCAACATATGAGACAACTCTTCATATTATGTTGCTCTATCTTTTTGTCGGATGGATCTTATATAAATCGTATGATGAAGTACCACATGAGTGGATATATAGGAATCCAAATCTGCTGAATCGCTCATGTTATGATCTTCTACATCCTAGGTCTCCCCAGATGCAGAGTGTCAAAGTCCCACTATGCTACCCTGAAGGTACACAGACGCAAGGAGTAGTTAATGACAAGACCAAGGTTCATCGTACCACAGTATACCGCTCGGTATGGGCGGTACATACCAGTCCAATAGGGGACCGTTATGGGCGGTACGTTGGTATGCCCCCATGTACTATATGTCGGTATGCTCAGTATAGCTCGGTATATACCATACCGATGATTGGTCGGCACACCGGTACGGACTGGTAAGATGAACCATGGACGAGACACATATAACTGTGATGACACACAAGCAGCTGTAAATGAGACACCTGCTCCACAGTGATATAACAGATACTTTGCATGTTGTGTTGTACTACTTGTAGGTTTTTATGTGTTGGACCATGAACTTCTAATGTGTGAAGCATATACCTTGCCATGTTATATGATCTGGACTTGTTGGACCTTTTTTTCTTTTTATTTTTCTCAACTTGTATCTAATGCTTGAATAGTTGAATGGTTGTTTTAATTAATGGTTGTGGACTTACATGCTTAGTTTCCCATTGAATGCATGTTATATAATTATTTATTAGTTTTCAGCTAATCTATGTGATTGTGGAGGTTTTTTTTTCTTGTTGAATCTGTTATAGGTCCATGGAAGGCATCCCAGATCATTGTACATTCTTGAATGTAGTTTCTTGACAGATTTGAGTTCCAGATATAGTTGAGCTTGTTGGAATGCAATAATGTGTTATTGTTGTTCAGTTTACTTGGACTGGTTCAATGTTTAGTTTGGATAGGGATCTAAAATGGTCCCACTGATGTGACCTTAAATGGGTTCTGGATATAGTTGAGCATTCAGGATTCAATTAGATTAGATATGTTTGAAATGATGTATATCTAGTTTGAGTGGAGCTTCAGTTTTCTTTTTCTTTTTATTCTGTATAGTTTTGTTTAGCTTCTAGTGGAGAGGTCTCATACTGAATGGATTCATAATTAGTGTATCATGTCGACAGATTCATGATTGTAGCATAGCTTTAACTTGGCATTTCAGATTGAATGGGCTATTCTGAATGATTATAGTTCAAGCTTCAGTCTATAAATTCAAATAATCATTTCAAGTGTTCCATATGGCAGGTTTATGGGACGAGTTCGGACTCGAGTTTGTAGAGAGCAATCAGCAACTATTTTGCTATCAACTTTCAGGTTAGCCCAATTCTCCTGAATCAATATTTGTTTTAATTCTGTTCTTTGATTTACTTGGACATGTTCATTTGAAGCTTGAGCTCATAACCAACAAACAACAACACGGCATAGAAATCAACTAGTCATGCATTCTCTGATCCATATGCTGCAGATAAGCGAAGGCTATTTTTGGACTGGTTAACTTAGAAACAAGCTGATTCATACCAAACAATTTCATTTCTTTCAACTGGTGATAAATTATAACCAATAATGAGTTGGCAGCAATCTGATCATCTGTAGCTAACTGAACCGATTTCATGTTGAGTGCTTTTGTGCCCTTGTCATTGTGCTTGTGGCTGCCATAACCATGGAAGCCACTGATGAGACTCTCCGTTACTTCTCTCATTTCTTTCAGTCAATGCTAACTTTGCTGATCTTCAAGCACTAATATAACAACTTTGCATCTTTACCACATTCAATATGGATCAACTGACTTGGCTGGTTCTTGGAGGACTGTATGAACTGATTGATAGAAATAGAACTCGTCAGATTCAATAATATATTCAAAATGACTTGGACTTTCCTTCTCCATGTTGCCCCTTTTTCTCTGATTGTCCCTTTTCTTTGACTACCTCTCTTCCTACAGCCCTCTCTCTTTTTCTGGCCCTCCCACTCCCACTGGTAAAATCCCTTTGATCGTCCTTCCCTACCCCTTGTTAAGTTGTTTTCTCAAATATCCCTTCCACTTGACTCTGCAATGCATTCAATAGATGCATGGCTCCTATGCAGGCTCCTTATGATGCCTCGCCATCGCTGCTTGATTCTAAGTCATCGGAGCTTGGGGAGACTGCCTTTTCTTTGGTTACCTTGGGTGGTTGGAAGGATGGCGAGAGGAAATTGAGAGCTTTCTTTTGAGGGCACTTCCTCTCCATGTGCAGGCCTTCGTACAGAAAACATCTGCTGGATGTGGGGGTTTTGCTTTTGAAATTGTGAGCTCTTTGGCTTCGGTTCACGAGCAACGTCCTTCCCTTTGGAAGGCCTGGTGGTCAGCTCCCCAAAGCATGCTTCCTTAGACAAAAAAATTGAATTTTTCTTTCATTGCGATTGTATCAGCCAATCCATGGATATTCTGTCGGTGAAACTCTTGTTGCCCGATGTCTTTTAAGCCACCAAGGACACTAAGGAGTAAAAGAGTTTATCCTTTTTGAACATGAATAGGATGTCTAACATCAGCGTCGAGAACCACTTGGAATTATATTGAGTTGCCTCAACTTCCATCTTGTGATGAACTCACTTGTCTCTGACGGGAACTGAGTTTGCAGTTGGTGTTGATGTGGTATTGACCTTGTTGGACTTTGTCCCATTAGAATCCTCGACCAAAGTTGTTTGGTGTCATCATTTGGGTACATGGTCTTGACTGACCCATTATCTATTTGGAGTTGGGTCTCGATGCTACGAAGTATTCTTCCAAGTCACGGTATAAAGTTTTTGAGCTGTTTTGTGGTGGGTCTTCAGGTGTTGCTTGCTCTAGCGTGCAGAGCCTGCACTGTGAGATCTGTCACAACTTCCTATATGTACTGCACTGACTCTCTATTATCCTTAGTTTTGCATCCTGAAGTTCGATTCAACCCATTGGGGTCTCTGACTTTATCTTGTGTGCAACCTTCATCAGTCATTGCTCGTTTTGTTAGAGTTCTTCCAAACTTATGGATAAAGGTATAAAGTATGCTATCTTTCAGAGTTCTAACTCCCATGCGGACGTAGATGGTCAAACCGATAAATACTGATCAGTATATGTTGGTTGGACCAATTTTATAAACCTTGATCCGTGATGAATGGTCTGCTTGTGTCGACAACACAAACTAACATCTTGGTTATATGGTGGTGCTGACTTAAAATGTCTATTGTCTAATGTCTAAATTTTAGTCCTGTTCATACTGAATGATGTTTTGTAATCTGGTTTTTGACAGATAAATGATTTCATTGACATGATGTATGGGGAGATGCTGAATGCTTATCATCAACGCTATTGTAAATACTCCAAGCCATAGGTAAGCTCTTTAGCAACACACTTTCTGTTCTCTGTGGCTGTGTACTGGAATCTTTGGTTATGTTTTGCATTCAAATGAATCCTCTCTGCTTGTTAGATGCCAATTCATTGATGTGGATCCTCTAGTATGTTAAGATGGATATGTGAAGTTATTGATAAATATTGGAAAAGAAATAGTATATTTATTTGTGAATAATTATGTATTGTTTCGGTAAAGAATGAAAATAAAAGAAAATTATTTTAAAATAGTATAAAATATGTTTAGGATAAAAAAATATTTATTAAAAATTATTAAAATATAAATATTTTTTAATTTAGTTAAACATATGTATGAGCTCATACTCCATCGTAAGCATGCGCAGCTTTCTCGATCAGGATTCAGCCAGCAGCAGCTTGAAGACCAGTCAATTGACATGAGAAATAAATAGTAATTCATGCATTCTTGCCTTCTTTATTTTATGTTTATTTCCGAAATGTTTTATTTTCTTTTGTGGTGATTATTTTTTAGAATAGTTTTGTAGCTACTGTAAGTTCATCCCTTGGTAACACTGTAGCCTCCGTCCACCATCAGGTTGAGGCCGCTCACGTACCTCGACTCGTCGCCTCCTAAGTACGCCACCGCCTCCGCCACATCCTCCCCCGTCGGCTTCACCCCCTTGAGGTTGGCCGACCTCTCCACAAACTCCTCCGTCGCCGCCTCATCCATCCCCACCACGCCGATCATCAACGGAGTCATCACCCCGTGCGGTGACACGCAGTTCACCCGCACCCCGTGCCCCCCCAGCTCCGCCGCCGCGCTCTTCATCAGCCCCACCACCGCGTGCTTCGAGCAGACGTACGAGAGCGGCACCACCCCGCCCAGCACCGACGCTGTGCTCCCCGTGATCACGATGCTCCCCCGGCGAGCCGGCGCCATCACCCGCCCCGCGTGCTTCGTCGCCAGGAACGCCCCCACCACGTTGACCGCCATCACCCGCTCGAACTCCGCCTTGTCGCAGTCGGCGAGGCCCTTCCCGAACCCCCGCAAGGTGCCTGCGTTACTGAACATGATGTCGAGCTTCCCGTAACGGGCGACGGCGGTGTCGACTGCGTTCCTCATGTCGGACTCGTCGGTGACGTCGCAGTGCACGTAGCAGGCATCGGCGGTGCCGAGAAGGTCGCAGAGGGCGCGGCCTTTGTCATCTTGGATGTCCGCGATGACGACTCGGGCGCCGTAGCGGACGAACAGTTTGGCGGTGGACTCTCCGATGCCGCTGGCCCCGCCGGTGATCACTGCAACCTTCCCTTCAAGTCTAACACCATAACAGAAGCAGTGGTTTGTCACTTTCCGCTCGATCGATAAATCTTTACAGTTTATATTTTGTAGAATACTCATCCTAAATCTAAAGTAAATGACTGATTAATATGTTAAGTATAAAAAATTTGAAGCGAGCTAAATATATTATTACTAGCTTAATATTTTTAGATGTAGAAGAAAATACTAAGATAAGATTCTAAACCCTTAATTTAAGGAAAATAAATTAGATATATCACCAGGAGACTAATATATTATACATATATAAAGTGAGCTATATGTGTCATTATTTAGACTAATATTTTTAGATGTAAGATAATATTTTTAAACCATCATATAAGGTAAATAAATTAGATATATCACTATAAGATGGGAAGTATTCGGTCTAAAATTTATAGAAGATTAGAAAACCTCAAACTAAATTAAATTTATTAGATTAAAGATTGGAATCCTCAATTTATTAAGGTAGACAAACAAGGAATCATTAGATATTAAGTCAGCTATATTGATTGGCAAAAGGACCTTATCCATTTTACTCATCCATCCTAGGTTATCAATAGCTAAATTTAACTTAAAACCAAAAATAAATATAAGAATACATTTAATGTTGTAGGAGGTTTCAATCTAATAATGCTATAAGAGCATATACATGCAATAATGGATTGAAGGAGATTAACTACAACAAGAGCATATGATGATGATGATGATGGTAATATATGCCACAGAGAGTTCATCACCTTTTTGCTGCCGAGGGGAGGTGGGCGGGAGAGGTCGTCATTATGGCGGCTGGCTATCTTCTCCTTCCTTCCTTCCTTCCTTCCTTCCTTGGCTTGCGATGGTATTAGTCTCCCTACTGCCTCTTAACATATAAAGGTCTTGCTACGACGTTGACATTTCAAAATACAAACAAGAAGACATTCAAATATGATGGCTATAAACCATCATTTTTCTTCTCTTGACTTGTTGAAAATTATGTTTAAAGAAATAGCTACGACTAAACTTTAAGAAATTAAAAATATATTAAAAGTATTTGATGATAAGGTGAGGATGGCCCCTCATCTTATTGTTTTAAGTTCTCGCTACGGCGTTTGACCTTTCAAAATATGAGCAAGAAGACAATCAGATCTGAGTTTGACCAATGATTTTCTTCTTTTTTTTTTTCTCTTAATTGATTGAAGTTGTGTTCTAGCAAATAGTTATGACTGAACTTTAAGAAATTGAGAAGCATTTGATGATAAGGTCTGGCTACGATGTTCACCATCGCTTTTATAATGTGAACAAGGAGACCAGTTAGATCTGATGGAGATGCTTGTTTGACCATCTCTTTTCTTCTCTTGATTTATTGAGAGCTGTGTTATAGAAAATAGTTATGATTGAACTTTAAGAAATTAAGAATTATATATATATATATATCTAATTATTTTATTTTAACTAATATAAAATTAAAGATCTTCTTATCAAAACTCTGTGTTCGGAAGTTAAACTTATTTGGAGCATACTATCGCAAATAATTATGTATATATAATGTTCGATTGAAGTTCTCGCTACAGCGTTTGACCTTTCAAAATATGAGGAAGAAGACAGATCTGATGGCTATGCTTGTTTGACCAACATATATATATATATATATATATATAATTTGTAATGGCAAATATAAATATTCAGACTTTGTAAAGATAAATATGTGGAAGTAAGCATTAATTGGACAATCAGGTACGTTGGGCCCAACAATGTGTTCTGTCAAACAGCAGAGCGACTTGTTGTTGTTTGGCTGGGTTAGCCCGAATTGAAGCCCATGGACACTGTGGTTGATCGAGCACAACTATCGATGACCCTAATGATATTTATCTGTGGATCTCAAAGCGGGGTGAGAGAAGTTCACGCGTGGAAGAAGTTTTCGTCATTTCGTATGGTGATAGCGCATATATATTTGTTCTCTTGATTGATTGAAGTAGTGTTCTAGAAAATAGTTATGACTGCAATTTAAGAAATCGAGAAGCATCGAAGCATTTGATGATAAGGTTTGGCTACGATGTTAACCATCGCTTTTAAAATGTGAACATGGAGATAGCTTGTTTGACCATCGCTTTTCATTTATTGAAAGTGTGTTATAGAAAATAGTTATGATTGAATTTTAAGAAATTGAGAATTATTTTAACTAATATAAAATTTAAAATCTTCTTATCAAAACTCCCGGTTGGAAAGTTCAACTTATTTGGAGTCCAGCAAACAAATATGTATATTTAATGTTTCTATATGTCCCTTATGTTTTTATTTTATTAATTCTTTATATAATATATAGAGAATTTATAATAGGTTTGAATGTCTGTGATTCTCACGTAGGGATAAAATTATCTAAAAATAGATTGTTCAAATAAGTTTTAGGTGATTTCTGACTCTATAGAGTGATGCGAATTATTAATCAATATAATATTCTAGAACTATCCGAGTGACAAATACATGGATAAGCCTTTTGGGTATTGTTTAGAATGATTCGTTGTTTTATTCTACAATAAAACTATATGGGTATTTGTAGAGATTTTTGATCGCGACAGATTATCTTGGATCTTTTGTCATATAACCGTTTACAGCTTACGGAATCTATATTTATAATTTATATTATAAATCAAGTATTACTAAAATATCTAATATTTTGAATTAAATGTTTCTTTTTATTCGTCTTTTTTTTAAAGATATTTAGGGTATCATAACAAGTTTGGAAAAAATTAATCTTTTTTAGATGGATACATAAGCATATCATATGACTTAGATAAAATCAATTAAATTCATAATAAATATGATTGGTGTCATCTTAATGAAGTAAACTTTTCTAATTTTGAGGTGAAACTCAAAAGGCACTTGTGTGAGTAAAATTTTTTATGTATTTTTCGTCGACCTCGTCTTTCTTAATCTCCCATTATCATCTATTATGCATAACAAAAGATTTAAAACTCAAATTGTAGTATAATATTTTATAACAATAACGTTTCAAATGGTATAGCAATCGAGAATGGTATTATAGTGTTTCAAGTGAAGTGAGAGTTACGGAAAAGAGAAAGAAACAAATCTCAAATTAATTCAATCGATAGAGATATAATAAATAATATTAATCTCTTGTATGTTGATGAATTCCTACAACCAAAAAAATAAATAAATTGAAGTGTGAGTAAAGCAAGAAAAAGAACGATTTTAGATTTAAAAAAAATTAAGTAAATAATTACATAAAGATAGATTTTATATTAATTAATTTTGTTGTTTTTTTATTGCCAATCGAAGGAATGGGTTCAGAATGGGATCGGATTGTGCACGATTGGGTCGGGTTGCTGGAGTCTTTACGTGTCCGCCACATCGGCGCTCTTTTTTGCCACGTCATCGTTGTCGATGAGGCGGTGCGGTTCTCACCACACGTTGCTATTCGCAGACGTGGCGCGCTCTCGAGCACCTGCTTTTCACGTCAGCGTTGGCGGACCAAAATTTAGTTGCCTAAATAGGCCTCCTCATGATAGAGCCACGTGGGAAGCGAAAGCGGAGAATGGAAGAAGTGTTCCCATTTTGCTCCCACCGCGTCCTACGCCAAGTTCCTTAAATCTCCACCATCCTTTCCCGAAATGACCCTCGCGTCCCCCTCTCACCCGTCCGCCTCTCCCTGAACACCCCCATCCCCGTTCCCGAAAGGCCCCGTAGGTTAACCCCGCCTCTTCCCGTTGTGCCCGCCGATCCCCCCTCCTCCTCCTCGTTCCAAGATAAGCTCCTCTTCCTCGACTCCCTCGGGGTCGACCTCTTATGATTTTGGTTCGAGAGTTCATAGTCGAAAGGTTTCTGTTATGTATGAGTTTATAGATGTGTGATTGATATTTGAATCTATACTGAAGTCAGCTGGTAGCTCCTCGTACCTGAAAAGCCATTTGATAAAATAAGACGAAGATGAATCATGCTGCATGAATGGAATGTGTTTGGAATCACACTATAATGCAGTGCAGAAAAGAGAGTTGAGTACATAAAGAAACCAGAAAGGTTGTAGGGCTGGAGATTCAATCATGGTTATACCTGGGACATACGCAAGACACCTGATAAAAAGGACAGAGGCATAGGCGACGAGCATTAGCATATGCAATGCTCTAAGGAAGACAGAGTTCAAGTTCTTGAAGTCTTGATGCTTTAGATTATGGCGACTTGAAAAATCATCATGACTGCATACTAGTCATTGAGGCATCAACTACAGATCATGCTAACCATAAGTATGAGTTTGATAAAGTTCATCTATTACTAGTGTCATATCTAGAGAAGGATTTTGCCACATATATATATATATATATATATATATATAATGTTTTCTTATTTCATTGTGTAATCAGATTAGTATAGTTTATAAATTAAGTTCCTCAGTTGGTTTAGAAGGCTGCTTCTCTTTCTCTAACTAAAGAAAAACATGTTGGAGGCAGCACTCCGGACATCAACATTGGCATATCGTGAGGGATTGTTCTGCTACTATCTTTTGTGATGCACCACACAAGAGAGTGACATAATATTCAGACTAAGCTGTGTATATATATGTTGGTTTCCTATCATGTGACCTATGTGGATCGATCAATCGTTTTAGAAACATCTCTTTAATAGAAAGGATAAATAGAATATTTTGGACAGCAGAAGATAGTTCTGTGCATCAACAGTCTAAATCTTCTTTTTTATTTTTTTGGATTTTGTGACTTAGGAAGAAAAAAATTATTGGACGAAATCTTAAAATCTCGTCCATAAATAAATGGATTTGATACATTATCATCGAGCCAATATTTTGGGTGCAAATTGTTAGATGAGTTTTTGATCTCTGAGCATTTGGTAACTTTTGATCTCTGTAAAAGAAATTATCTTTTATATGTATAATGTGACTTCTGTTGATTAATTAATTAATTAATAATCTTGTAAACATCACCTCTCTAAAAGAAATCGGTGGTGATTCCATCAGAACTCGATGCATGGATTGGGTACCGTATGAGACATCATATTGATATTTATTTTCTGAAAATAAATGATATTGTATGTACACCATTGTCGAGTTATATGTTTCCATATTGAAACCGTTCGATGTGTATCTAAAATCTTAATTTGGATAAATCTCCGGAATAGCTGAGAAATTGTGCTTCGATTTCCAATGTTTCTTGGCCTTAGTAATTATTAATCGTAGCTTCTAGTCAAAATGTCAAACTTTACCCAGCTGAAAGTCAAAGTCAACATGTAAGAAAAATACATTATTTAATTATATATATATATATATAAGTAATACTCGAAACGACAAATCCACGAACTGTATGTATAGTGTACACCTCTCCATACCCATACGACGTATACGAATACCAATGAAACAATGTAGTGTGGTGCATGAAGCTAAAAGTGGTGCACGTGGCACTTGGTCTTCTCGAAGGAGCCGGCGGTCCCCGGCACGGGAAGCTTCAAGCTGCAGTCGATCCGCGGCCTGTTGTACCGAATCTTAAAGACCCACACCTTGAGCCGCAGCTTGGCGTACACCCTGACGTCCACGTAGTAGAAGCCCTCGCCCGTCTCCCTCGCGTACGTCTCCGCGACGCCGTCCTCCGTCACGACCTGCGCGCCCTGGAACGCCGGGGCGAGCGCCGCCGTGCTCTTCCGCCCCTGGTAGAAGGCGGGCAGCGGGGCGTAACCGAAGCGGAAGCCGTCGTAGCTCGCCCGCGCCTCCAGGTAGTCGTAGTAGATGCTGATCCGCTTGTTGGGGTTGCGGATGCTCATGGCGAGGCTGAGGTTGTAGCTCAGGCTGCCGGTGCCGGTGGTGTAGTTGAATTGGGTGAGGGAGGCGTCGTCGACGTGGGCCTTGATGTCGTTGGGGCGGAAGATGAGCCAGAGGACGAGGACGACGATGCCGAGGGCGATGACGATGGAGACGATGAACTTGACGAGGTTGCAGAGGAGGCAGCAGGGGCCGCAGCAGCAGCAGCTGGAGCTACGGCCGACGCTGCGGTAGGTGTCTCGCGGCGGGACCGGGGGGCCGTAGTAGGCCCCGTTCAGGTAGGACTGCTTCGACTCGGCCATGGGATCAAGCAAAAGAAGAAGAAGAAGAAGAAGAAGAAGAAGAAGAAGAAGAAGAAGGGAAGAGAGATTGAATGATACGGTGCATGAGGGGTTGGAAGAGTAAGGGGCTTTATAGAGGTAGGAGTGCGCGGCGACAGGGAATGAGAAGGCTCGCGGGGGCTGCCGCTCTGCGTGTTGCGGGCGGAAGAAAGAATTGAAACGCGTGCCATGAGGACGCGTTCAAGCTCACTGTTTCGCTCAGAGGGCGTTTCGTGGTGTTTGGTTGGTGACGACGATGAGGGAGAGTAGTCTCGGGTTAGGTTAGAAAGACAGGATGAAGACGCCAAATCGTCTGCGCGGTAAGAGAGAAGAGGCGGAAGAGTTCAAATAAAACACGGATGTATTACGTGACACATTGAATGGCCATAAAACTTCTAATCTTTGTTTCATACTAAATCTGGATTAAAAAATATAACGTAGATTAAAAAAATAAAATACATAGTACAAATATGTTTATAATATTCAAAAAAAATATTTTGATTGTTTTAAAAAAAAATCAAAATTAAGTATCACGAATATAACACTCACCTCTCCAGAAATAAGTGGATTCAAAATCTAAGCATGCGTGACCACCAATTAGCCATCTTATTCTCCTCGTTTTATAACAAGGATTAAGCTTTCAAAGTCCGGATTCAACAGTAACATGTTTTAATCCAGCTTGCAGAGCAGTCATTAATTCATCTTTGATAGGAAATTTCTTATCGTAGCAATCGACAACTAGGAAATTTCTCAAATATACCTTACCGATATCATCATCTCTCTCGAAAATAAATTGTAAACCACCATTTTAATATTTTTATCAAACTATCACAGTTCAATTTATAATTTTTCAAAAGATAATTTTAACCATTTGACATATCGAGAGGGATGAGGAATATTATAATCTAAAACTGTAGAAAAAATTCGATAAAAATAACAACAGACAAAAAATCGATTGTATAAGGCATAATTTCTAGTCCTTCAGAGCCTTATTTATTGCTGGTAAATTAGGGCAGGCATAACAGGAGTGTTTCGATTCTCAAAATTTTTTGGTCTAGACCGATGCCAATAATAACAATTTGGGTATCGCTAGCAAAGCCGAAGATAATTACCTTTTCCTTAAGCTAACAACTAGAAATTCATTCAACAAAAACTGAAAACCTAAAGCAAACACTATCCTAGAGAACATGTACAAACATAAATAATAAGAAAAAGATTTAGGTTCAACTAATATATTGTAAACATAAATAGATCAATGTTGTAAATTTTTTTAACTAATATATTGTCAAATAATGAGTCATGTCAATATCTCATTTACAATTATTAATAAGAGCGAAATAGATTGATTACAGTTTAAATGTTTGATGCTAAGAAATATTAATTTATAAGCTACTGAAATGTTAGACATCCCGTTGTGAAAGATAATGACAACTCGAGCTTAGGTTTGAAGAATAGCCTAATAGAAGAAGGAAAGACATGGTTCATCAACAATTAAGTTACAATCATGTCTCGTTCCTTGATCAAAGCTAGTAAGACCTGATCTGATCAGATCGGGGCAACGACATATGTCAGATGATCTCGATATTTGAGCTATACCTGAACACGTGGTTGGAATCATCAGCCATTCGAGGTAGCTTTTTTATGATGAGTTCACACAGATTTCATGCACGAAATCTGTTGTTGGCGACCACTGAGTTCTTTATGATGAATAAGCTATTCGATTAGGTTCAAGAAATAGTCCAATTTACAAACATACGTACAAGATTTGAACTCCAAACCTTTGGATTCGTGCAGCGTTAGGCCATCGAGCGGCTTACCGCCCTGTTTTTTTAATATAACTCAAAACTCAATCTGATTATTACTAACCATTTTTGTAAATAAATAATTTGAATTTCAAAATTATTAACTTCATTGTAAAATTTTAAAGGATATCAATATCAATTAAAATATTAAACATCTATTCAGAATCCATGATCCTCAAATTCAGAATCTCGTTGCCACTTTGATAAGCTTTATCTGGTGGAGGTAAAGCATTGATCTCCTAAATATCTCTAGAATTCAACAATCTCATTTCTCTAAAACTTTAGGAAAAAAAGATGTAAGCATATTAAAGCTCTAGTTTTTAAGATAATTGACCAGGATATTTTCAACTTCTGTTTAAGATTGAAGGAAGACCAGTCAAATACGGAAGCAATTTGGTAACCTATCTGGTCCACCAATGGCTAGTTGTTCTTTAACTAATCCAATTGGCCGTCCCGGTTTTGTTTTATTGTTAAGTCCACCAAAGTAAAATAATTGTTTAATTATATTTCACAACTTGTGCTATTTAACAAAGCAAATATTTTATCTGCCACATCAAGCATTAAATGACAGTAATCAAACAGAAATTTGTAGCCTCACTTATGTACATGAAATGCAATTATTATCATACTTATTTTGCAAAAAAATTAAAAATGGATTACTTTCTAATGCGTATCCAGATTAAAGAAAAAAAAGAGAGAAAAAACTCTCCTCTCGAAATAAAGGCACTATGGGTAAGTTTAGCAAGATTTATCAACCCAGTTGGCAACCATTTCACAAATATTGAATATTTCTAATTACAGATGAAATAACTTCCAATTCCTTGCAAATTATGAGCAATTGACTCGAACATAACATGCAACTATAAACCTTTTAGTTAACTATAGCAAAAAGATAAGACTAGTTATGCTGTCGAAACCAATGTAAACCTTGAATCTTGCTAAGATAATATAATGAACAAAGAAGGAATATTATCTAACCAAGATGGCCAAGTTATCAGTGCCACATACCTGAGAAAAATTGTTTTCCTTCAAAATGCAGATATTTAGATGCGACCTGCAATCACAACCACAAGAGGGGCCAAAGCGAAGACAGAATATCACCTCACGTTGCTGGCGCTTTATTACTTCCATGCCTTTGGTCCTCCTGCCGAAGACCACTCCAACCAAATAGAAAGAAACAAAACCTCCTAAAAGATATTACAACCAAAGTACACTCACTCGCCAATCCACCACGGCCAAACAGCGCTCGGCTCCTGCCAACCCCGGTGGAGCCCACCTCCTGTCTCCTGTACCCAAGTATGACACGCCACGTATCCACTTCGATACGAACCCCGGAGGTTTTATATCTTGCACCTCCCTGTCGACACGAACCTACTGACAACCAACTCAAAACCATCTCTCTCGTAAAGTAATCAATAATGAGAAAAGTGGGTGCGGAATTATCCGGTCCAGCTAAGCGGAAGCTTCGACCCGCTACTTAGACGGCCGCTGAATCGGCCCCACCGGCGAGCGGAAGCGGAAGGTAACCGCGTCGTGGACGCACCAGTGGAAACTCGGGAGACGGCCCTCCGCCCGCGCCGCCTCGCACTCCTCGCACGCCACCGGACGAGGAGGCGCCACTTCGGCGCTCGTCCGCGACACCCACGCGTACCCGTCCTCCGCCACCGCGAACGGTCCGTACGAGGCGGCCGCCATCGTGGTTGACAGGAGGCACTTCTCACGCTGCAGCTGCAGGTCCCGCAGCTGGGTCCCGTAATCCCACAGCCCCATCCCGGCCATCGCCTCCGGAGCCAATCCGCCGAGCGCCGGGTCGAGGCCGCCCGATCCCGCCGGGTTCCGCCTCAGGATCGTCATCTCCGGCACATCCTTCTTCCCCTCCATCCCATCGTCCCCGGCGCGGTTCTTCCTCCTCGAGCGGCCCCGCCTCTCCCGGCGGGGCCGGCGGAGGACGGCGAGGACGAAGCAGTCCCTCTCGCGAGCGATGGCGCCGAGGTCGGAGGTCTCGTCGATCGGCACCTTGCGGCGGACCTCGGACGAGGCCCCGGTCTTCCTACGGCGTACGAGCGACATGGAGATCTGGTGGGGAGCGACCCCAATCCTCTGGCTGATGACCGCCTGGAACTTCCCGAACCCCAGCGACGGGGTCACCGATATGGATCCCATGTCGATCTCCCGATCACCGTCGAAGAAGAGGACGGGAAAGGAGGCGAAGGCCGCTGGCGCGGCCAATCCCGCCGCCATATCACCGGGGAGGCCGGAGGAGACCGGGGTAGGGTTTGTGAGGGTCGGAGAAGGGAAGAGGCATTGGAATCGTGGAGTCTGGATGAGGTTAGAGAGCCGGGCTTTTATAACTGGCTGTTTGAGCCACTGGGTTTTTCGGTGGCTGCGCTGAGGCAGTAGGGATATTTTTGGTAGGAGAATAATTTCCTAGGATCGCTTGGACCGTAAGGGACTCCTCGTTAATTAATAATAATAATAATTTTATTTTTGTTAATATTTAAACAATATTAATTTAGTTTATAACGTAAGCTTGGTTAAGAGTTTTCATCACTTTAAAACAATATTTTATTCCTTTTGATGGATTCAAACTTGTAATCTCTTGCTTGCCTTGTAAGCTATAGAAAAGGGTGTTTTTGTCATTACAGTAGGTTGAAATCCCGTCGAAGGAGATTAACACGGCTTCTACACGTGCTCGACGTCCTCAATTGGGCTGTTTTTAATTTCATTTTATTTGGGTGTTTTTACATATTTATTCTTAAGAAGTATTATATTAAACCTTGTAAATTTTAGTAGGTAGTATGAACGTCCAAATATTAAGCTCCTTCACACACATCCTTTTTGCTAACATCTATAGTTTTGTTTAATATTAGCTAATATAAATTGAATATTATATATTTTAAGTATCTTTAACATTCTCATTATAATTATAAGATTTTAAAGGGTATAAATATAATATTCATACCACCTACTCAACTTTGTTGGTAAATTTTTTCATGGATCCGAATAATGAATGTGATTTATGATGAAATTTTAGTATAACCTTGACAAATTAAAAAGAAATTCTAAGAATTATATGCTACTATTACAATGGTATGATAATAATCATACTAATAATATTTACAAATTATTTATATATTAATATCTAAAAATCTTTATCATTCTTACCATTATAATATAAAGCTTATAAGCAGATTAATTTCATTGGCAATTTTCAAGTCTCTACTCTATGCAAATTTTTTGGGTTTGCAATGATATGTATGTCAATTTTGAATATAGAGAAATAATTATTCAAAGGATAATACTATTTATAATCTATTTGTTATTAAACTTTAAATATTCTTAAGTTATTTTTTTATAAATAGAGGTATATATCTTGAATTTATAATTTATTTTAAATAAAACCTTCTTACTACTCGTCTACAACCCTTTATATTTTTTGTTCTTTTCCCTTCTTGATTTTCTCCTCCTCCTTTTAATCATCATAAGTGATGCAAAAAAAAAAAAAAAAAAAAGATGATGAAATAAGATAAATTGAAGATCTAAAAGAATGAGGTGAAAAATATTTTTTGATATTTATTATAATAATTTAATATTTTTAGAGTTATGAATATTCTGTATTAATCGAGAATAAGTTGTATTAACTCGAGCGATGGGGATGTGGTCGTTGGGTTATGAATAATAAAATATTATTTTATTGTGTTTTAAAAGAATTATTAATAGTTAAGGGATTGTGAATACTAAAAAATATATTAAATAGTAAATTTATTATTAAAATTATTAAATTTACAGAGCATATATATATATATTATAATTTTGCCTAAATTAATTGATTGAATCGCGCATCTGATTCCACCCCGTCTCGATTACCACCGCCTTCGCGTCCCTTTATTCCCGTTCCTCCTCCCTTTCTTCGATCATCGACGACAAGCTTTCTAGGGTTTCTCAGTCGGATCGGCGGATCGGAGATGAAGATCACCGCCCTCCTCGTGCTGAGAACCACCGGCGCCGGCGACTCCTCCTCCTCCGGGTCGTCGGATCCGGTGGTCCTTGCCAACGCCTCGGACGTGAGCCACTTCGGCTTCTTCCAGAGGACGGCCGCCAAGGAGTTCATCCTCTTCGTCGGCCGCACCGTTGCCAATCGCACTTCCCCTGGCCAGCGTCAGTCCGTCCAGCACGAAGGTCCCCTTCCAGATCTCTAATTCCGCTTCCAAATTTCCTGGTGTAATTTTTCCTTCATCCGATCCGGTCCGATTTGAGCAATTGGCAGAGATTGAGGTTTAGATGTTTCATCAGTAGGCAAATTTGGTGTTTCCTCTTGTAAAGATTTATCCTATTTCGCTTCTTATGGCATAGAATTAGCAGTTTAATTGTCGTGATATTAGTTTATGAGATCTCGGGATCACGTTAAGCTACACTAGGGGTTCTATATCCTATCCCCTAGAAGCTAGTCACGAACTCTTTAAAAGGGTAAATTCAGAGTTATAGCCTCTAACATAATTGATGTGAACTCTGGTAGGTTTTTCACTGAATTTGCGTTGGTGGGATCATAGTGAGGATACTGATGTGAAGATGTGATGGATTGATATTGTAAAATGTTCCTGATTCCGTTGATCTTTTTGCAGAGTACAAGGTGCATTCTTACAATCGAAATGGTCTTTGTGTTGTGGCATTTATGGACGATCATTATCCAGTCCGAAGTGCATTTTCTCTCTTAAACAAGGTAGTAAACATTCCCTTTTTTTATAATTTGTTGTCAGTGGTTTTGTTTGTTATGCAGAGGAATAAGTTTTTTGTTTGAAAAGATCCTGCTCCCGTTGTGCATACTTCTTGGTTCTGCCTATGCTTTTACTTCTAAATATATTTCTTCATTGGACTACAGATTGTTCCTCTCTTAAAGCAATTTTATCTTGCTAGTTTTCTTTCTTGTGTACTTGGATTAGCATCTCTGTAAGAGAGTTTTATGACAAAAGATTCTCTGTTTATTGTGGGGCAAACCTTTGATTATCATAAGCCTTTTGTCTTAGCAAAGTATTTCCATCCAATTATATTTTTTGTTAAAGATCCATATTCATGCATTCATTGTGTAAGAAGGCATATCAAACATCACTGTCATAAGGACATACTATACCACAATGTGCAACTGGGTTTAGCCTGCTGTTATTGAACCTCAGCCACTACTATTATTATTTTGAAAAGGGGGGGGCCCATTTAAACAAATGATCATCTGAAAGGAGGTTGTTTTTGCTTCTTCATTCTCCTTTTTTTTATACACCTCCTTTGGGAAAGAGTATGTTCTATCACCAAAGTTTAGTGTGACATTTGCAGTATGTACATCCAAACAAAGATTTTATGTGATAGATTGAAGGACTTGGGAGGTGGAGATGGAAAGAAGAGGTAAAGAAGATATCATAATCGCTACCATTGTTTAGAGAATCGTGGTGAAAAAAGCAATGAGATTGTTGAAGCCACGGAGAGTTGGAGTAAAAAATAATCAGTGCAATATTTAGATTTAATAATATATTAGAAGGAATGGTTGTACTTGGAAAAATTCCAATTGTAGTATTTATTCAAGAGAGAATGGAAGAACATGGTAATACAATCTTATTATTTTCCTGAACTTTGGAAGGTGAAGGATACCTTGATGGAGACCGAGACACCATCAAGTTTAGACGAGGCACAGAAAGAAGAAAGACCAATCTGAATTCTTTATTTTATTTTATATTTTTTTGCAAAGCGTAAGTGATGAAGACGGGTTTTGATCCAAGATCTTGTGGTAACAAAGTCTTCAACAACTGACCTATTTTGGAAATTCAAAAATTTTGAATAATCTATATTGTTGATAAAATAATTCAATTGAACATGTTTTCATAATAATCTAGATATTTTCTTCTTTCTTTGGAATGATTTTCGTACTATAGAGGTGGGTTTTATAAATTTTATAGGTTGTCACAAGTAAGGATTTTAATTTCGAATGATACTGCCCGGTATCGGTCCGCCAATAGACCGGTATGCGGATCGCTTGTTACCGAGCAGTATCAACGTGGCTACAGCGAGGGAAGAAGAAGTGTCGAGGGACAGCCTGGCTGTGGCCTGGCTACGGTGAGGGAAGAAGAAGTGTCGAGCGAGAAGAGGGAGAAGGCGCTTAAAGAAGAGGGAGAATTGGGAGAACCTCGACGCTTTTCGATCCGACGACAGCTTTATTTCTTCTTCGTCGTGGCCTTCACCGAAGGCTGGAGATGCTTGCGTTGCGTTCTTCACTGAAGGCCGGAGACGTTTGCAGCCTTCGACGTCTTTGCCGAACGCCGTAGATGAGGAGAAGACCGCGTTCTTCTCCTTGTCGCGTCGTGCCGAAGGCCGGAGACATCTACGACCTTCGATATCTTCGCCGAACGCTGCAGATGAGGAGAAGACCGCGTTCTTCTCCTCATCACGTCGCGTCGAAGGCCGGGGCAGTTTGCAGCCTTCGACGTCTTCGCTGAACGCTGCAGACGAGGAGAAGAAAAGGAGGCGACGTCGTTGAGGTAGCATATGCCTCCTTTTAGAAGAAAAGGAGGTGACGTCGCCGAGGCAGCGTATGCCTCCTTTTTCTTATTTTTATATATTATATTATATATATATATACCGAGCGGTACACCCTAGCATATCGCTCGGTATGCTCGTACTGTACTGTACCGAGCAAAGCTCGAAACACCGATATGGTATGAAATTAAAAACCTTGGTCATAAGTCATCATTACCTATGTTTTCACTTTAGTTGTTTGAATTGCTCAAGGGGAAGAAAAAGAAAACCAATGAAGAAAATATGAAAGAAATAAGATTTGGTTTGATTGCAGTTCACAAATTTTAAATGCAGATTCCATCTTTACAAGGAATTTCATTCTAAAAAGATGAAACCAATCAGTCAGATATCATTAAAAAAGAAGCTTATTTGTTCAAAATAAATCTGAAAATTATCTTCTAAGAATAGATGATTGATTTGATGATGTAATTTTCATAATCATATTCTTTTCTTTTTTTTTATTTTTTGTACTTAATGTCTATAAGAAGGGAAAGAGTTTGTAGTTGGGACGTCAATGAAAGAATGAACAAATGAGTTTTTTCTCCTGCAATACGTGTGAGTGGTGTGAGGGAACAATCTTTTCCCAAAAATGAGATTAAGTCATAAAGTTATCTGTTTCTTGTCTTCCCCGAATCTCTTCCCTCATTATCCTACCACTTAAATTCCACCATTATATATTTCCTACAACCTTATAATCCCTGTTACCTTTGACTTTTCTTTGATTATACATGATCCACCACATTTTAAACTGTTGAAAATATGATATCATTGGAGCTATCCTGAACTTCATGATCAATCAATATGTATTTGAATTTGCGTTACTTGTACTTTCATTTGTTTTGAATTAATTTTTCTGTGAATCAAGTGTGTTTATTGGTCTCCTATCTTCTTTCTCTTTTTTTCCTTTCACGAACTTTTGTCTCAATCCCCTAAGCCTTCTCACCCTTTAGGTTATTCTACATCACAACTATTTTATTACATGCAAGTCTAGTTGCTTTTCTAGAGAACATTATCAATTATTATTCATTAATAATGAACAGCACTTATATATTGGTTTAATTTGTCTCCTCACTGAGGTAATTTGCAAAGGATCAATCTCGCGAATGTTATTTCCCTAAGGGTACCACAGAAATTCTTGAAGGTAATATTTGAAGACCAATGACTAAAGATCTAAGCACCAATTTTAGTGGATGAATTTTATTTGCCATGATTAGAGAACTTGTTTTCATCAAGAACAGTGCTACAATCTCTTATTAAAGACATGAAAAGATAGCCTTTTTGATAGTTTGAATCATCTTGTGCAGCTTTTCTATTATTGGGTATGTTATTAAAGGAAGTTTTCACGCCTTGTCTTTGCTTGTTATTATTGATGTGTAAAAGAGTCTAAAGGGATAGTATATATCAACTTATCTATGATACTTCCATTGAGATCCAAGCCACAGAGTGCAACTTCCATGTCTTTCCAGTGGAAGATCACTCATCACAAAACAACACAAGGGAAAATGTAGTTTGTAGCTGGACTGGTTAGCCTATGTGCACATCAGTTAGTTCCTCTTAGGATATGTGTACTAAATACACAGCCTTGTATAAAATATACTCAACAGTGGTGGGAGCCTTATATCACTGCGATGGAATCATTCTCCAAAATGATATTTCCTATGCCTCTATGATCAGAATACTCTAGAAGAATGATCATTCCTGTGTTCTGTTCGACAAGAGAAGACTTGGTAATGTTCATGCGCTACTGCAGTATTTTGATTCATCGTATTGAGCTGAGGCCTTTAACTTTGTTTGTGCATTCCTATTTTGGTTTAACAAAAACATCTTTCATGATCCAATTGTATCTTACAATTGGAAGTTTAAAACAATGCTATGTTCTTCATGTCAGAACTGACTCTACTGCTCCATCCTATGGAATGGGCTCAGTCGACTGGTGAAGCAATCTTCTCTGGTCATGAGAGGACATTCTTCTAGTTAAAGAAATATAGTTAAGATGGAGCAAAGTCTGAATGTTTTCTGATAGGAACTATTGTTACAAAGAAAGTACAATTGAAGGATGGCCTTAGAAAAAATATCCGAATAATGTGTGGTTAGAAAATATGAAATTGTGCTTGATAAGTTGTTGCTGAGTTTCAGAGGGATTTTAGAAGCATAGTTGCTGACATTGAGTATATAGAAATGTATATCAAGTAATAATAATTGTTTTCAGGCTCAGACTATGAATGTTTTTAACCTTTCACTTACGGTATAAATAGTTGTCATCTGTCATCTATTTCTTCCTGCCTACTAAAGCAACTGCTACTGAAACTTCCAGCAGTTTTTGAGGGCTTTGGCCCAATTAACTTATTTTTTATGTCTTGAGAAGTTGCATTGAAATTTTTTGCAAGATCATGTTGCACGAAATTTTCCATTTCTTTCTCAGCCACACCTGAACTGGGCTCTATGGTTCTTAGATTGCTTCCTAGGTATAGGAAATTATGTTCTAAACTGTATTCTTGATATGTTCCTGAAAAGTTTCCGTAGTGGTTTTCTTGTTTTGCTGGACATGGCAGCTTCACAATTGTAATTAATATACTTTAAATGCTATTTCCTTGTTTTGAGGTCTGGGGCCAGCAATATAAGTAAGGTTTTTACCTTGTCCTATTATCATGTTTCAGTTTTCCCCATGACTTAAATGTTGGTTGTTCTGGGGTATCTGAATTAATTTTAACCTACTTTTCATTTTGCATAAATCTTACATAATTCTAAATTCATGTAGGTACTAGATGAATATCAGAAGGCTTTTGGGGATTCTTGGAGAGTCCAACAGACAGATTCTACTCAACCATGGCCATATCTAACTGAAGCTTTGACAAAATTTCAGGTCTGTCTTCTTAATTGTGAATTTTCAGTCATGTCTAGTATTTGGTTTTATAATAGTCTCACTCGATGCAGCAGTCTGAGGTAGATAACTTCAAGAAACTATATCTGAAGTAATATGTGTTTTAAATCATAAACATGTTCTCTTCCTTTTCTTTAATTTATGTTCTGAAAATGCTGAAATAACTTCCAGAGTGATTGCATTTGAATCTTTACCATCGAACAGACTTTTTTCCCTTTTCACTGTTAGCTTTCAGTTCAACCATTTTATTTCATTCTATTTCAGTTGCATATAATTATTTACCTTATAAATTTCTATAATAACCTTTCTTTTGCATTTTTTTAGGATCCTGCAGAAGCTGACAAGTTGTTGAAAATACAGAAGGAGCTGGATGAAACTAAGATTATTCTAGTAAGTATATTTATGCAGAAGCTCATGATGCTCCTGTAGATTCTTAATTATGATTCATGTGTATTGCTTAGCATTTTACTTTAATGGAAAAAAATGAAAGTCATGTTGACCAAGAAGGATACCTATTGTATTGTTTATCTTTACTTGTCTGAAGATTGATTTTACAAAAAAAAAAAGAAGAAAATTGTTGACTAGAGAAGAACTTGGGTAGTTCTGCTACCTGGAGTTTATCATCAGGTTTTAGCAAGTGTCAGTTCGCAATAATTCAGTTTGATCTGTGAGCTATCTGCTGGGGTATCCTTTAGATATAAAATGTGTTGAAGTTATTAGGAAGAACTTTTTATGTATCCTCATGAGGTATGAGTGGCCTTAATGGAGTTTATTTATAGTACTTTTCGTGTTGTTGAGTTTGCTCGACTGATATAAATAAGAGGAAAGGTTTTTTCATTTTATTTTATCTTTGTTTTGCTGATGCTTTGTTGCTGCCAAAAATAATTAGATAAGCTTCTGCATTGCATGTTCAGTTTGTCAAAATTCTCATACTCAACTAGACTGACATATAAATAAGAAGACTAGTTTTTCATTTTAATTTATCCTTGTTTTGCTGATGCTTTGTTACTGCCAAAAATAATTAGATAAGCTTCTGCATTGCATGTTCAGTTTGTCAAGATTCTCATACTCAACTAAACAAGTGAGAGGTCTCTAATTCTTTAATAAGAGGATCTGTAGACAACAGTTTACTGTTTCCAATTATGTTGGCTCTTCTACTAATTTTCATTTGGGCTTCACTTGCAAGACCGTCTTAGGCATTTCTTTTGAAGTTTCATGCATTCCCCTTTAGTTATGTTACCAGACAAGCGATAGGATAATTGTATTTTTATTCTTTGAAAAATGATCTGCAGACACAAGTCATTCGGTCCGGTGATGTTGCTTTCTGTGTGCACATGTGCATATCTGTCTGTATGTAATACCCCTTTGTGTAAGTCTGACATGTTTGCATTTGGTAAAATCATCATTGAGCACATTATCATTATTCTAGTTTGTTGTGATTATGGTTTTCATGATTCTTCTTTTGTAATTGTTGGTCCCAGCAGGTTCTCCATGTAAAGTACAACCAATTTTTCTTCTTGCATCTGGTGACAGTTAAATGATGTGAATAAACAATGTTATAGCAGAAAATATAAGATGATAACTGTTGATCCTTGTTTTAGTTGCTGGTAGTGAGCTTATATGGAACTTATCAATAGCTTTTACTGACTGGTGTCCTCCTGTACTTGAAACTGATGCAGCATAAGACTATTGATAGTGTGCTCGCACGAGGAGAGAGATTGGATAGCCTAGTTGAGAAGAGTTCAGATCTGAGTGCAGCATCACAGGTGAGCATGCACAAAGCAAAAAAACAAAAACTTTAAGCGGACATCTTGATACATAAGCACATATACAACACGATTTGTTAATGTCATTTGTTGTCAAGCATAACAATGAACACAATACTCTGCATTTGTGTGAAACCAAAGGCACCACATGCCATGTCTTCTGTTTCCTAGTGGTATCCACATGCTCCATATTGATAACCACCATATCCCAGGCAAGATTAGGGTGCAGTTATATTTCTATCACAGGCATGCGTCCTTATTGTTTACCAAAGTTAAAACCACTATCCATGTCAACCAGGCAAGATTAGGGAAAATGACAACTTAGGTACATAAAGTTGTAATGTTTTTACTCTTGCTGTTTATCACTGTTTCATGGCACAAGTATGCAATGTTGCAGATAAATTGAAGAGTTTGAACTGACTGCTTTTTGGGCCTTCCTTTTCCCCTTTTATGAGCAGATGTTCTACAAGCAAGCCAAGAAAACCAACCAATGCTGTACCATGCTGTGAAACCGCCTCGAACTCTTGTCATTACCACAACAATCGTGATCCGTGGTGTAAGCTCCTCATATTTGGATACGTAGATATGGCTTATGTACACCCCTGTTGTCATCATTCCTTGTGATTGCTGAATACCCTCCCTTGCTGTACTCTTTCTTCTCTGCTAATAATTACATTGATGTGGTTGTGGCACAAAGTAACCATGGTATTTTTCATCCATGTCCGAAGACTGCATCCATTTCCTCTTCATTCGGTGTCTTGGTCTCGAAAATTTTCCTTTTCTGACGAGGAATTGATTGTTGAAATTTCTTGGAACTTTGCCCTTTTGTTTCATGTGGTCAATGCTTGGATGGAAGCTTTTGTTGGTTGATTACCAGCTTTTTAACATGTAAAACCCCTCTTTTTATTCGCTCGTAAATCTCACATTGCTGGTCGTTAATGTGCTCGGCTTCTGTTTAGCAAGTTTGCTGCATAAAAAAAAAATGCATGCATGCCTGCATCCACCCATCATTCATATTTTTGTGCACTTATGTGACAGCTCGAATACACACACACAGACGCTGGAGGACGGCGTCACTGAACGAAAGCCCAGATCTCAGAGTCAACTACGTCTGGTTCATCTCAATCCTTGTCTTCTTATTTTAGCTTTCTTTTGGACTGACTTCTTTTTTTATTTTCTTTCCTTTTATATTCCCCTTTCCATCCTACCTGCCTACCTACCTTCAAAAACTTGCATAATTCAACCACACAAAGCTAGCTAATTCCATGGCAACTGATACCAGAGCTTGTAAAACGATTAACTAATTTGATCTCCATTAATTAATATTAATTACAAATGAGTTTTCTCAGAATATATATATGCTGAACTTAAATTTTAAAGAGATGAATACCGAAATAACTGATTTTGCTAGGCTTTAAGGATGCAATTTGTATCCAACAATGCACCTTCTCTTCCAATCTGCATTTGTTACATCGAGTACTAAAAATAAGAATTAACGAATGAAAACCGTACATCCTTTGATTGCTTTAATCAATTCCAAAATGACAGGATAAACTTTCCGGTTGAGAACATCTTTTTTAACTCATTCCATGACAACAGAAAACGAAAGAAGTCCATCGACAGACAGGAAGAAAAATTTAAGAGACGAGTGAATAAGACCACAACAAACAAACTCGCAGCATCATATGTCATGACTCGTGTGGTTGATTAGCAATGACACACTTTTGTTTGTTTTTGTTTTTTGTTTTTTTCCTTCTCCTTTCTTTACAACTCTTTAAAAAGAGAGAGAGAGAGAGAGAGAAAAAAAAAAGAAGATAAATAATGAGATGGAAACACAGGCCATCATTTCTTCTTCACATCCACATCTTGTTTTACCACTACCTATCCTGAATGCAGACCTCTGTACACCATGCAAGTTAACTCAACACATCACTGGAAACAAATCTCTGAGTCATCAAGCAGCTATGGTTTCTACAGTTGCGATGCCCTCGAGCAGCCTTCCTAGCTACCACTCCATAGAGCTTGTTCTTCGCAGAGGTCGGTTTGGTCTTTTACTCTCTGTTACTGGTACTACATTTTCCGTAAGCTGCAAAACGATTTTAAACTATGAATTAATAACTACAAGTGATTAGTAAAATGCATCTCTATTGTTATACCAAATGGAAAGATAATAGACAGATTACTTGAAGATTTTTTTTAGTGCAAGCCAGCCTTTAATATGACCTTGCCTAAACTCTTGTTTCCTTTTTCCAATTTTAGGACTACATGGTAGAGATTCAAAAAGTTCACCATGCATGGACTTTTTAAACAAAATAACTGATTGGCACAGGTTTCATACATCATCGAGTAAATTTCATGGTCTTAGATGTGGGCACACAAATTAATATGGAGGGAAATCAACAAATTTGAATCCATAAAAGAAGGAATAGACATACTCAATATTCTAGGGTTCTACCAGCCTTATGGATGTACTGTTCCTTTTTTTAATATAAAGATGCAGAGGAGACCGAGGACACACAAATTAACATGGAGGGAAATCAACAAATTTGAAACTATAAAAGAAGGAATAGACATACTCGATATTCTAGAGTTCTACCAGCCTTACGGATGTAATGTTCCTTTTTTATATATAAAGATGCAGAGGAGACCAAGAAAGACATACAATCATTGAGTAAATTTCATGGTCTAATATGTGGACACACAAATTAACATGGAGGGAAATCAACAAATTTGAAAGTATAAAAAAAGGAATAGACATACTCAATATTCTAGGGTTCTCCTAGCCTTGTGGATGTACTGTTCCTTCTTTTAATATAAAGATGCAGAAGAGACCAAGAAAGGCATACATCATTGAGCAAATTTCATGTTCTTAGATGTGAACACACAAATTAACATGAAGGGAAATGAACAAATTTGAAACTATAAAAAAAGGAATAAACGTACTCGTTATTCTAGGGTTTCTCCCAGCCTTAGGGATGTACTGTTCCTCTTTTAGATATAAAGATGCAGAGGAGATCAACAAAGACACAAAGTACGACCTGCGATTGCTGGTGTCAAGAAGAAAAGCTCAAACTTGGTACTGACACTTCAGAAAATTTTAATTTCCTTTAGCATGTGTGAATTGAATGTAACAAGTTGAGATTATCACAAGCTCAGAATCTGTGCTCTTATCACCAACTGTTGATTACTCCTCATCAAAACACATTGTTGTTCCATATAACAGGTAAGCTCCCCAACTTTTGGGTTTCCGTACAGCAGTAAAAAGGTTACCAACGGCCATCTAGCAACCTTTGTCTTATCTACCATGGGTCCTTCAGGGGATCCATATACTTCTTATGCACCCACAACTGGTGGTGGTACAACCTTACCAGTACAAAAAAAAGGAAAAAATTGAGAAGTTCTAAAGATTATGATGCCCAGTTCCCTGAAAGCACAATTATCTGCTGAAACACAAGCACCATCATGATGGATTGCTCCAGAAGATCATGCATTCATCAAGTACATCAAACCACAGTCTAAGTCACAGTAGGGGTGGATTATCCAAAGGCATACGACAAGTACATGGGCCTTCTCCTTCATTCGTTTGAAGCAGAAAAAGCATCAGTTACATGAGAAATAGCCCAAAAACATATCGGCTGATCATAATGCCAATGGGGAAAGTTCATTCAACAGATAACTAATGCATAGGCATTCAGAACCAACGTCACCAGACCAATCAGTCCCTGCAGTATGTCAAATGCATAACTAATTTTGAGAAGATCTCAAGGCTAATCCATGTGGTGGAAGTGACTAATGACCGATCGATGTAGGTTTTACTTAATGTAGGTAGCTTTCAAGTTGTCTACAACCCATTTTGGATGGTAATTTTCTTAGGTGATTAACAAATAGGAAAGTCATTAACTAGGATTTAGAATTAGGAAGTTTCAAATGTCTCATAAATAAGTTTTTATGAGTTAAAAATTACCAAAAAAGAGAATATTATAGAGAAAGTTTTTGGGAGGTAACTTTGAGATAGAGAGCATTAATTTTATGAAAATATTTTAATTTTTGCCTTGCAGAATCCAAAGCACCTTTTTTTCTCTCTTTCCTCTATCACACCTGTGCATTATCAATGCTTTCTCTTCTTCACTACTATAATTGAGGATCTATTACTCTTTTCCCAAGATCGCAGATTCCTGACTATTATCTACTTCTATTCAACTGCACATTCATTCATTATTATAATCTAAGAATATATAATGGATTTTGGCTAAAATCAGCATATAAACCCATTGTTTGAATAAATCATAAGAGTTCATATGAAAAGATGATCAAAGTTTAAAATCCTTAACTCATCCATTATACCAAATATAATATCAAATACATCATTCAAAGTTATATTATGATATAAAAAACATTTTTGCTAAACCATAAAATGGAATATAATACTTCCAGTGAGATAATAGGATGAAATGCTTTTAAGATATCTCTTTATGGAATCTCCGAAAGAAAATTTAAATAAGATTTTTCTTTAGAGACAAACCATACTTCCAGTGCATGAAGACAAAAACTGGTCATTCACATAAGCTTAAGCAATTTAAGATTGAGAAGAATAGTTGATTAGAATGTTAGCTTAGGCAGGAAAAAACAAATAATCGTTTGAAATTAAATCCATGGCAGAGTTCTAAATCTGTTATAGGTAAGTTTTGACTCTTTTGACCCAGTCATTGCATTAAATTAATCTTCAGATCCAATTAACACTTTAGATCATGATCATTTGAGAATTTCGTGATGTTTCTTCACAATATGACTTTTGATTAATCAGAAGCAAACATAATTATCTTGACCAACTGAACAATCATTTGGCTATAATAGCAGGAACTAGACTAAGGTCTCACATTACTGCAGAAGCTTTAAAATTTAGAAGGAATAGTGAGCATTTAGTAGAACTGACCATGGGGCATCTGAAAGAACATTTCAATGATTGACCCAACTGTGACTGATTGATTCTAACTATCATTCCAGAATGCACTTCAAATTATGTAAACAAGCAGTTTCAATAAACTAAGAAATTCTTCATTGTAAAATTAATTAACAAACACTTCATATGTCTACGATGTTTACTTCAGATGCATGTGTTCATCACAAAAATGGACTAACATACTTTATCATGCATCAAACTAATAGTAATAAGATACATATAGATCCTGACATGTATAGTACAATCAAATTGTCTTGGATATTGACAATTCCTACACTCTCATAACTCCCTTCATTTCTTAGTTAAGTAAAAAGGATACATTCAGAATGATACATGGTAGTATGGTACAACCATGTAACATTCATGAAAAATATATGAATATTTTAGCTGTTAGCTTACAAAAACTAAAACTACTATGCAATGGAATATGAGTGTAACAAAATCTTATCTGGCAAGGTGAGGAAGAGCAAAATGATAATACAATGGTCATGACTGTCAAAAGTTTACTAAAAAAATAAATGTAACTCGCTTCAATGTTACCTGCTTAAACCTTGTTCTTTTCTGCTCCTCCTGCAATTAATAATTTATTTAATCAGAACCCATCATGAAACAGTGATCACTAAGTCTGAAAGTAAGACTGGAAAAGAAGTTTATATTTCTTATCCATAATCCCAATGGTATTCTACATATGAAAGCTACATTTAGGTTTAAAGCCTTTTGTACTGTGTGCATAAACTACACTTCTAAAACTGATTCACTAAAAATTTTGTTTGCCCAAATCTCTCGATCACAGAGACATGAAATTTGGCCCTATTGATGACGAGCCTATAAACATAGTCGTTTTCCCCGCCAGTGAAGGGTATACCAGCAGACAATTCATGACATATACTTAGTGACCATACAAGTTAAGCAAGTAGTAGAACTTCAAACTGCACTATTTTACTTGAGGTGTTGCATTACCAGAGATCTCAGCAACTGTGCCTTGTCCTCCTCCAATCGTGTAACCAATGATTCAAGCTCAGCGATATAAGCCTACAAATTAAACACATTTCAAGAGTTGAAAATTTTGTTCCACCACTTCTCTTTTAGTGATCAAACCAACTTCTCGATGGAAAATGATAGATCAAGGACCTGTTTCCTCTCCCTCGATCTAGCAGCAGACTCCCTGTTCTTGATCATCCTCTTCTGACGCTGTAAAGCGACTCTATCCACCGGATCCAACATCGGCCTCTTCTTCCCTCTCCCGCCCCTTTCAGCACCCTCCGCTTTCCCCAACCCCGCGGCAAACTGCTGCTGTCGGACTAACCGATCCACCATCATGGGACTCGGCCCCAAAACCACCTGGCTCCAACCGGACGCAACGCCGACGTCCTCCTCCCCCACCGCGCCCGCCCGCGCCAGGAAGTCCTCCAGCGTCATCTCCGCGACCGATCCGTCCCCGCCGTTCGGCCTCCGGTCAGCGCCCATCTGTCGCCACACCTCCTCCACTGCCTTTTCCCCGACGACCTTGGGTAGCACGAAGCTCCCCTGCCGCGACATCGGGTCTCCCCCCTCGCCGCCCCCGCCGCTGCCGTATATGTTGCGGAAGAGGTCCTCCATGCTCATGGATCCGAGGGTCTTTCCGAGGCCCCTTCCACCGCCGCCACTGACGGAGCTCTGGAGGTCTGCGATGGGGAGGGAGCATGCGGATGACTGGCGCGTGAGATCGGAGTTCGCGGAGGGGGACGACGCCATCACCCGCGACGACGCCATGAACCGCCGAGGGGTTCTCGAAGGGTGACTTAGGGTTAGGGTTTCAATCGCTCCACTTGCTTCTCAGCAAGGTTCGTCGTCTCCGCGTGGTGTCCGCGGAAGAGGAGGCCCGAACTCGAATTTATTGACCGGCAAGGAGTAAGAAAAGCGTGGGCCCCATCGAAACCGCCAATGAACACGGGACGTGGAGGATTGACCGTAGGATTTGTGGTCATCGCGTTTCCTTCCTCTGGGAAGTCCGAGCTGTATAAGGGACCACGTCGTGGGACGGAATTGCACGAAACTTTGCGTCCCCAACTATCTTTCCCCCCCCACATCTCCTCATCTTCTATGATCGAATGTGAGGCCCACATATGCTCCAGAACAGGGCCCCGGTACTCCTGCATTCCCTTGTGACCGGGGGAGAAGGCCCTTGGGGACGCGTACTTGAATCCTGATTAGCGGGGATAAACCCTGTAATAAAGCTTTTTCCTTTCATGATTAACAAAATTCTGAAGTATATAAATATATATATAAAGGGTATTATTACTTTAATATTAAAGTTGAAATTGATGCCCTAAAGAAAATTACATATACATTGATACCCTAAGAAATATTACATGTATTTTCCTTCTAAATTTAGTAATTGTTGGGTTGTGACACTAGAGAGGTTTCATAATCCTAACCATGCCATGATTTGTCTTCCAATCTAAGCATGATTCACATGGAATGATGGAAATATAATGGGACCCCAGACAAGGTTTTCTTATGTCAATTAGCATGTATTGATGTGGACCCCATAACCCAAGCAGGTTTTCTTTTTAATTTAAAAGAGGTGGATGAGGATGCAACAAAATATTTACTAATGGATATAATAAATCATTGTGAGAAAAACAAAACTAAAAGAAATATATTGAAGAGGATTAAAGGAGATCAGACATTAGAGAAAAAAAAAAAAGGTATAAAGGAAAAAAAATCCAGAAAATTAGGGAAGACAACTAGATTTGTTGGTGAAAAAATATTATCTTTTTTTTCAATTAAGATAGGATGGCCCCTTGAATTTGCCAATATTCATCCAAAAAATATAGATTAACCCTTTTAAATCATGATTGGCATTAGTTTATCTGAGTTTAATTGCAATATTTAAAATGGAATATTTTAAAATATGCCTAAATCTTTAGTGCCATAATGGATTCTTAAAGATTTTGTTAATGTAAATTAGAGTTTCAACTAACAGTCAGCTGTAACAGAGATCAACTTTCAATCAAAGACATAATGCTGAAGTCACATTTAGAGGAATAAGTACAAAAATCCACTTTCAAGCATGTGTAATTAATCAAAGACCAATTTACAGTATTTATACAGATAAATGGTCAATTTTTGATGGAATTACTGTTTCTCTGAAGTTTGAAATTTTAAATAAAGGTTAGAAATGGCATGTGTGATCTGATGGCCAACAAAATGCCACCAAAAAGCTATCAATCTTAATCGGTGTTGTTTTCAGCTACTAGTTTTTGTGCTCGATAACAAGAAGAATTAGTCAATGGAATTTATAATCGATGTGGCCATCCAAACCTTTCTTCTGAGATGGTTTTGTATGTATGTTTAATTCACAACCTAACTCAATGTTTCCATTGTGTTACATCGATGTGCAAGTCAACAAAGATGCTTGCAGGCTATATTGTTGTGTTGGTGGAGACTGGTTCATCATATCTTTCACTTTCACTGATTCAGTTGTAAGCTTTTGCCACAATGAGATTACAAGTCACAGTCAGCTGATGCTCCATCTAAAGATGTCACAATGAGAGTGATTCATATGAGGAATGCAAGAATGCACTGCTAAACCAAAAGAATTCTTTAGCTTTCTAAATCATCAGCAGACTGTTCTCAGTTCATCAGCTGAACTGTCTTTGATCTCTTTTTTATCTGTACCTCAACTGAAGTGTTAGTCTCAAGAACACCAGATGAGACCTGCACTTTGGAGCAAAACTGGAAGCCATCAGAAGCTGGTGATGAGCTGTTCTCAAGAGTGCTGGACCTGCCTTGAGTCAAACAGATGAATCGTAAGCACCATGGGAAGCCACTTCAAATCAACAAGCAATAATAATCATAGCCCAAACTCTTTCAACAATAATAACAATAAAATCATAAGTTTCAATTATTTAGGATCAATTATATTGATCTGTTATCATCATTGAAATATATAAAAAATTATATGTTTAGTTAAGTTCAGAATAATTAAAATTTTATTTATAGTTTCTATTAATTTTTTTATTTTATTTTTTTCTCATACCACTAACCTTAAGAAAGATAAATATAATTAAAAAATAATCATTCAGATTCACGTTTAGACCTATATTAATTCCAAAACTCAGAAAATTAAAAATTTGTAAAAAATAAGGGTCACTTTTATCTTATATATATATGTTAAAGTCAATTTTTAGTTGTCTAATGTGGATGCTGAAAATAATATATAGCATGTCAGATAAAGATAATTTTACACTATGCAAGACTATATAGCAATACTTTGTCAATACTTTTATATTCTTCGAATGATATAGTTAAATATCGAGTTTATATGGATGCAAGAATATTGAAATATTTAGGTTATCGAAAGCATACATGAGGGACCTTTTTATAATGTAGTTTAAGATCGTTATATTTGATGTCATGATTAAATGCTAAAAATAGTGACGGGCTCTCATTAGTCATAAGTAAGATTATGAGCACCAAAGCTAAAGGACATATGACAATGGTCAGATGAGTCAACTTACCACTTGTATAACGTAACGCTAGCTTTCATTTCGACCAAATGAGGTTAAGGTAGTGACCAAATTGGTGGTGACATGTTGGCTTGACAATGTTGGTATCGATCAAGTAACAATGATGTATGTATCATTAGCCATCCATGTTTCACAATCTTTGTATCAGCATCTCTTAAGATCTATCTTGATATGACAAACCATATAACATCAATCCCAAAAGAACAATTCCTCATTGATTAAAGTGTTTGCACCAATGATGATCAGTAAGTAATATAATCAAAATACTTTTGATTATCAATTTGATACGATGAAATTGAGAATTATTATTGTTTGGAAGAGGTTCTCTTCCAACTCATGGCTCCCATATCTCCAAAGACTACTAGTAGTTAATTCAAGTGAGGGCAAAATTATTTGTAATCAGTTTAAGAGCTTAAGTTCAAGTGAGTTCAATATGAAAACATAGTTGGAGATACTATTTTATATAATCTTGGTATTATAACTTTTAGTTTAATAAGAAATATCATGTTGATGTAGCATGCATGCATAGCGAGGTTATTTGTGAAAATGTAGAAGCGACTAGATTTAAATATTTTTATTAGGTGTCATGTTGACGTAGCATGATTATTTATCGGTCTCTAGAAGCTAACATGGTATGTTAATAGGCATTAACTATATTTTATATGTCGAGTTTTGAATGATTCAAAATAACATTTGTTTGTCTATCATGCTTCGGGGGTATGGGACATAGACTACAATTATCTATATTTAAAAATAATTAAATAATACTTTGGTTATTTTCTAATCCTAGTTAAACTTATCAAGCATAAGGGATATGTTTTTTTATCATTTTGGGTATATTAGATTTTTTTTTATCTTAGATAAACACATTGTATATAAGTGGACGCTTTGATGACATTTGTTGCTTTGGATGTATTTTTATCTTGGATAGATATGTCATATGTAAAAGAAATACTTCACTTCCGTTAGACATGTTGAATGATTCTTATATCTTAGGTAGACGAATATGTAAAGAAAAAATTTTGATCACCTTACGTGTTTTAGATTTTATTTTTTGCCCCAAGTAGATGTATCAAGTGCAAAAGGATATTTTTGTTATATCAAATACCTTAGGTTTTTTATTATAGATAAATATACCATGCATAAAAAGGATACTCTAGTTATGTTGAATGTCCTGAATAACCACATCACGCGTAAAGGAGATGCTTTAATCATCGGGTTACTTTAGATTTTTTTTTTTTTCATTGTTCATCATACAACATGAGATATTTTGATCGCATTAAGTGTTTTAAATTTTACTGTCTTAAACAAATGCATCATGTAAAAGAGAGATACTTTAAATATTTCTTTTCCATAAGCAAATAGCATCATATGCAAAGAAAACACTTTAATTATTTTAGATTTTTTTAATGTGTTTTTGTGATGTATATGTAAATAAAATAAAATAATAAATATTTTGAGTGCATTAGGTGTTTTGAGTACAAAAAAAAAACCTTATGTATATTTGTGTTATTAATTTTAATACTATTCTGGTATAGTGGTAAGAGGGTTTCCTTATAAAGAGTGACCAATGTTTAAATTACAATGGGACAAACATATATCTTTTTATAAAAAGATAAGTTGAGTAGGGAGTGATCGATGTGGGTATACATCTTATCACTGGGCAGTTGCCCTTTCGAAGCTAACTTGAAAATGTCTCAAATACATAATATGATAACCAACTTGAGAAATCAAATTACTTAAGGGCACGATCATCTTGAGATTGTGATTATCTTAGCAGTGTGGTTAACTTAAAGAAGCAATTGTCTTAAAAAAAATAGACATAATTCTTATGTTTTGGGTAAATGAATTATTAATTCGTAAAGGGAAAACTTTGGACACCTTAGATGTTTTAAATTTTATTTTTTTACCGCAAGCGGATGTATCAAATGTAAAAAGATAATTTTGTCAAATACCTTAGATTTTTTATTATAGGTAAATATATAAAAGGAATACTCTAGTCATATTGAATATCCTGAATAATCGTATCATGCGTAAAGAAGATGCTTTAATCATTGAGTTACTTTAGATTTTTTTTTTCATTCATAATGGACACGTCACATATAAAATGAGATATTTTGATCATTTTAAATTTTACTGTCTTGAAAAAATACATCATATGTAAGAGAGATAATTTACATATTTTTTTTTCCTTAAGCAGATGTATCATATGCAAAGGAAATACTTTAATTATGTTCGATTTTTTAGATATCTTTTTGTCTTAAAATAGATGTATATTAAAAAATATATAAAAATAAATATTTTGAGTGCATTAGGTGTTTTGGGTTAAAAAATAAAACCTTATGTATATTTATGTTGTTAATTTTGATACAATTTTGGTATAGTGATAAGAGGGTTTCCTCCTAAAAACTAATGTTTAAGTTGTAATGGAGCAAACACATATCTTTTTAGTTGAGTAGGGAAATAGCAGATGTGGGCATACATCTTATCACTGGGCAGTTGCCCTTTCGAAGCTGAGTTGAAGGCCAACTTGAAAATGTCTCAAATGCATAATATAATAACGAGACATCGAATTTACTTATCATTTTGAGATTGTGATCGTCTTAACAGTGTGATTAACTTGGAAGTGCAATCTTCTTGAATATGCAATCGGACTTAAAGATATCTTAACTTGAGGTTATGGTTATATTAAAAGATATGATTATTTTGAGGATATAATCTACTCCAAGGATGTAATTCTTTTAATGACACAATAGAATTGAAGATGACTTATGCATTACCAATTTGAAGAGTGGGAGTAATTTGAAAATGATTTAAAACTATGATTAACTTAAAAAGTAATTGCCTTAAAAATGTCTCAAACATATGACCAACTTAATAATGTAACCTTAATGACATGATTATTTTGAGAGAGAGTGACGAATATATATATATATATATATATATATATATATATATATATAATTTATTCATATTTTTTTTCTTTTGATTTCTCTCATCATATTAATATATGTTATCCCTTCTTTATTAATAAAGTAGAAGAGAGTAACTAGAATAAAAAGAAAAGAATCAAGCGGTAAACCATTGATGCATAATCTTCACTTAGATTGGATGCGATTACATTTCGATCGTTTGTTTAAGATAAAAAATTATATCCATATGAAATACATCACAATAGAATCCGAGATGGTGTTTAAGCATGCAAGTACAATTAAGAGGAGTTGGAAGACAATAAAGGCTCGAGAGTTTGTGTATGTGAGACAATTCCTTTTGCTTCTTTTATTATGTGAGATTATTATCATATATATATATATATATTATATAATAATAATAATAATAATATATTTTACTTGCAAAGGAAAAGGAAGAGACAGACGAATCAAGAGGCTCTTTAACATGTCATGCCACACAAACAAGGGACAAGGTAGCCAATGGCGGGATTCAGCTGTGACCAGAAGAAGGTGGAGGAAACCGGCTTGAATCCATCCAATACGTTGCCGGGAACTCCGACGCCCCGTCCCTGTGCATCCCTTGCTCTCCTGCAGCACTTGAAGCAGAGGAGGAAGGAACGACAATGGAGGAAGGAACAGAGTAGGCCGGGAAGGAACCACAAGGCAAAGAACTGCTGTCCCTCACGGTCGGAGCCATCGGCGCCGAGGCGTGACTGGAGAGCATGAACTGCTCAGCCCCCTGCGGGAGACTCGAGTACGGCGGAGGAGCAGATGGGGACGGCCGGAGGCAGACGTTCTCGGGGAAGTTGAGCTTGGCTCTGCTGCCTCTGAAGCGGAGGGCGGCCACATCGTAGGCCCGGGCGGCCGCCTCGGCCGTCTCGAAGGTCCCGAGCCACACGCGGGCCGCCTTGTGGGGGTCGCGGATCTCGGCCGCCCATTTGCCCCACGGCCGCTGCCGGACGCCGCGGTACTTCCTCCTTTGCGTCGTTCCTTCTTCTTCTTCCCTGTTGGAGGAAGCAGGGGAGGGCTCGTCCATGGCTGCTGCAGGAGCAAAGTGTTGCAGCGCTGGAAGGAAGCTTTGTGGATATTGCTCTGTTGCTCCACGGAGAACCAGGCGCACAAAGAATGGAAGATGTCAGCGACATGCAGCGGAGGTGAAGCGAATACTATACGAGCTAAAGATGATGAGAAAGAACACAGCAGTAGAAGCACCTGCAACATCTAATGGTGCACCAACTCCTGGGTAGTACATCAATGGCGTTTCAGGTGGCAGCTCCAGTCTCATCCTCTTCTGACTGCTTGCGCCTCCGCCGCCTTCACCACCCAAACATGGCGAAGAATACAACGAAGAGACGTGCGACTGCGACGACGATGAGGAGGAGGCGGAAGAAGAAGAAGAAGAAGCGCCAACCAGCCGCCTCCCCTCGCCGGACATGATCACGTGGGTCAGCGCCGACTCCATGGTGGGAATCTCCCGAGCGTAACGATGGCCCGAAAACAACATCTCCTGTGCCATTGGTGACGAGTGCCTCATCATCGTCGCCGCCTCCCCCGTCGCTTTCTCCTCCGTTTGATCGCCGCCGACAACCGACGACTCGTGCGGGTCCGCTACCTCATGACACATGGCATGAGACCAACTCCCGCAACACCTGTTCTTCTTCAACACTTTGAATCTGCGGGAAGGCGCCGCTTATAAAGAGAAGAACGTAAGGGATCAGAACTCAACACAGGCCATTAAAATAACATGAGATCTACAACGTGGTAGCCGCCATTATTTACCTGATTACATGGATTAGATCTCGCTGGATGAACGCCTGCCTCCATTCACCGAGCCGTCATTCTCGTTCACAGTGATGTAGATAGATAGATAGATGGATAGATAGATAGATGTGACTTCCACATACATGTTTGACCAGTTAGGGTGGGTTTTAATGGTGGGAGAAGGAGAATTTGGATCATACTTTTCTTGTTCTACATATATTTAAGCTTATTGAGAACTCATCCTCTGACCCGAATATGGTGAGGAGTATTCTGGAGTTCTTCATTGTATCTACCTAAATGCTTTTTGACATTTTGCACCATCACTGTCTTGGAGTTATTGGATCTTCTGTTTCCAGGTACTCCTTCATCGACCACAACAGAAGCAGTAAAAGGGTTTGGACTTCGTGCGTAGCGATGAACACATGACAGAAATAGAGGAACAGCCATGATGCACGTACAGTACAAGTTTCCTGGTCCAAGGAGACTAATTTAATGAAGAAGATGACGTGCTGATGAGGCAAGCAGTTATGTAATCAATCACGTCTGAAGCTTCCTTTCCCACTCTCCTCTAATGGCTAATGGGTGGGAGGCATACGAACCAGAAGAAACCTAAATTGCCTTGTCTGCTCATAGTTCGAATGATCATCCGATTAGATGTTGTGTTATTGATCACGAATTGATAATGTCTTTGACAATGAATAAAAAGTTGCCGATGACATTTTTTCTTTGTACGATCGGTGAACTCTTCTTCTCACTAATTTCCAAGATGATGAGTTCATCATAGTGCAGGTTCAAAGTATGGCACCTTCAAGGACGAAGAAGAGCTGTTGTGTCGTCAACCTAATCCTCAATTCAACTGTTTGAATCACACCACAAATCAAATCAACAACAGGAGAATGCATGAACCAGCAAAGACAGATCTCAGCTTCTCTCGTTTGTGACAGATACACACGATGCAGAGTTCAAAGAATCATATGTTTCAGCACAAAAAAGGAGGAGGAGGAGGAGGAACAGCAGCTGCGTCGTCACCCAAGTTATTAAGGTGAGAGTGCATGAACCATCCATCGTCGCAGAAAGAGATGGTGCTTGCAAACAGAGACTGCATGTTGGAAACATTACATGTTGCCAAGTCTGATTTGGTTTGACCATATTATCCACCCAAAGATTTGTCTCCATCAGTCAATGATTTGGAATTAAATCAGGTGGGTGGACCATTGCAACATGAAAAATAAATGGCCACTGGCAATCACATGGAACCTCCACATCTTCTAAATGAAAATTAATAATAATAAAGGAAGAATCACACAATAGTTCTTGGATTGTCTTGTTACAAACCATGCAAAAGATAAACAAGGTTGGTATGTGAAAGCATGAATAGTATTGCTTAGTACATGTCCTTAAATATGCAAAATTACATTATATATATATATACACCTCTAAAGTTAGTGATTTTCTTATTTTATTATGTTAAAAATATTTTGGACATCTTAGATATTTTATATTTTCATGTACTTATTTTACATAAAACAAATTCAAAATTTTTGATGGATGTTAATGTGAGTATCATATGGGAGGATCCTAATTGTTTAATATATATTATATTAAAATTTATAATGATAAATATGTTACTTTTAAACTTTGTAAATATATTGTGAAGGTAGTTTCTATTGGTTCTTTTAGATTCTAACTCAAAGCCGATTGATGTCCTATTTTATATTGGATGGTGTCGGATTAGGAAGTTTCTACTCCATCCGATTAGGAATGTATCAAATCCTGTAATACAGGTGTATCCGACAAAACTCCTCTAAAACTTAAATTAGCTTTTAAGTTAATATTATCGATTGTATGTCAAGTTTGTAAGAGTCAAATTTATTAGAAAACGAGTCTCCATAATATATATTATAGGATCATGGTTTAGTTTGAACTAAAATTGAATCAGATTAGACTTCGAATCAAATTAGTCTCATGGTTTGTCGGTACTAAATCGAATCGAAACTAGTCGAATGATGGTTCGAGAAATCGGTACCATTGATTCTAGAACTAATAATACAAGAATCGAAATTGCTAGTTCGATGATTTTTTATACATAAAAAAAACTCGATCAATAGGTTGTTAACCAACTGATGAGCTCAAACGGTTCGACCGAACAGTTTGCCTTTGGCCCAACGATCAACGGAAGGATAACTGAGCGATTTGTCCCTCCCAACAACCATATAAATGACTATATTTAAGGGTATTTAAAATGTTTTTTTATAATTAAAAAATATATAAAAATTATGAAAAAGATAGATAGATAGATAGATAGATTTACCCTTTCAACAATCAAAATAATACTTAGTTTTGGGGGGTATTTTAGAAAGAAAATATCCAAAAACTTATAAATATTTCTCAAATCCCTATTTTTTTTTTTTAAGTTCTTAAGCACTCTTCTTAATTCGATAGTAAATAGAAGCCATAACTGATGAGGCTTTTGAAGATCGGATCGTAATGTCAATAAAATCAACATGCCAACATTGATATTGATCAAGAGGAAATCAATGACCAAACTTAAGTTAGATATCTTCAAGTTATATTTAAAAAAGGTTCACAATGTCCATGACTCTTTTCAAATTACTACGATCAAAATTTCAAATTCAAAAGAGGATGAAGTTATCAAACATTCTAAAATGAGATGAAAGACAAACATGACTCTTTTCATATCTTATCGAGCAAATTTTCGACACGAGAACATAGAACCTGAATGAAGCTAGATTGAGTCATGACCCTCGAATCAATTGAAACTCAAGACAATCGGACAAACACAATAAAATATAACTAAGAGATCATCCGAAAAATAATTAAGAAACCTCCTATTCAACATATCAAACAAAGGGACATATATCAAGATTCTTTTGTCATGCTATTATACATTTCATCAAAAAATTTTAAAATTTAAAATAAAATTATAAAATTTTATATTATAATTTTTTTAAAAAATTAAAAAAATCAATGCGAACTCCAACGAATCAGAACCGACCCTTTGCCGAATCAATTTTGATTTTAGATTTTATCATGTCAGGCCTAAGGGTCACAGCTCACGTTCTTCCTTGGGAAAAAAGAGTAGAACTTTCTCATGTTCATCAAGTCTTTAGATCGAGAGAACGTGACATTTCATCCTTCCAATGGATGGCTACCTTTCGACATGTACATGGCCACCTTTCGACATGTACATTATCAATGGTGTTAATATCAATTAAAATATTAATAAAAATTAACTCTTTCTCTCTCTCTCTCTCTCTCTCTCTCTCTATATATATATA
>LVTN01000204.1:245216-309804 GCA_001649415.1 Musa itinerans | reverse complement strand
ATATATATATATATATATATAAACGCCGAACATAAATAAAAATGAGGCAAATAGGGAAATCACCTCCAGGGATATATATGTAATTTGCTGTACCATACGTATGAATCTATCTTTGCAGCATTTCGTGGAGCCCAAGGAAAGGGTTTATGCTTCTACTTCTGGTTTCATCTCCCCAGCCCATCTCCGCCGGCGTTCTCTGCTTCAGGCGACCTCAACGACATCGTGCCGTCCGCTGTCCTTGCTCAGAACAGCCTTGCCCATAATTGAGACAAGGTATCTGCTTCTCTCTTTGACCTACATTATTCAAGACAAGTATTTTGAGTTATTGGCTTCTCGGATTTGGGTTTTGGGCCAAGTTGATGACTTTGAAGAAGAACACGCCGATCTAGTAGATCTCCAGTAACTTGGATCTTCTCCCTGAAAGGCTTAGGTTATTCTTAGAGGACTATTTCTTAGTTTCGTCCCTTGATTTCTTCTAGGGTTCGATAATCGAAAATTTTTATGCTTGTTAAGGAAGCATTATTTTTTTTAATTCCCCCAAAACTGAATTTTTTTGAAGCAGATGCTGTATTGATCTTTGAAACAGATGCTCTGGGTTGTATCTTGTGTGACCTTTGTGATGTCTGACAAAGACGTCATATCTATTTCATTGGTCTGCAAGGACTCCCAGTTGTCAATTTTGCGTTTCCATCTTTTTGATAATCTAGACAATATTGTTTATTAGTTATTGTTATTAAATTTAAATGATTTGATTGCTTTGGCTCTGTGTTTCAAAAAAATGCCAAAGCAGGCCTTAAAATTTGCAGTGGTTCAGTTAACAGAATTGAAGACACTGTTTAATAGTATTAAAAGTTAACGCTGTGATAGGATATGACCCTCATTAGAATATTCTCCAATTCAAGAAGGGGAATTAGACCATCCAAGGATGAAAGACAGAGAAAAAGAGGGAATTCACTTCAAAGCTAAGATATAGCTTCTAGGGTCTGCTATGTATATATAATTTAGGGAAAAAAGAACTTATTTTTTTTAAGAAATCTTGAAAGATCCTGCTAAAAATAAATCCAAAACTATCTAGACATGACTTCTAATGCTTTAAAGTTTCTTCCAACCTTATCAAAGTAGGACTTATAGATAAGTATACACCTAAAATATGAAACTTAAATTCATCCAAATATCAGAGAAAAAGGAAAGCTCAATAGACAAATAAAAGATCTTCAAGGGGAGTGGTTTAGGGTCTGGCCACTCTTTAACATGTAGAAACAGGATCTGTAAGATTTCTTTGCATAGAGGACAATGAGTTTATCCATGCCAGCTCAAGATGTACAAATATGATGTCAAAAGAAATGGAAACAAAGCTTGCATTGTGTGAAATACAAAGAAGGTACCATGAAAATAGTCTTGACTGTCTTATATATTATTTGCTGATGAGTGGTCCAGCAAATGGTGTTTAGTATGACATAAGTTGTTGATTAAAGTGTTATAGATGCATGATTCAACTTGTTAGAGATGAAACTTAGAGTTATGAGTTATTGAAGGATAATTTAGTTGTGTTGGAAGAATATTGCATCAATAAAAATGAAGAACTGAATCATTTCTTGGTTCTTGCTGATAGTATCATGGAATAAAGACAAAAGGCATTGTTATGAGATGGGATAACTGATCCATTAGCGTAATAGGTCTGCACCATTGGTCCAAAATACTTAAGTTTTCAATTCTCCTCTGACATCAGATGTGGGACCACAAATCTGAGTGTTAGATGCATTAGTTGAAATGCTCAATTAACATAAGTGAGAAGAGTACTCGGAGATGATCTTGAAGAAAGTTTACTTACAAAAATGACATAATATAAGTTTAAGCAGCTTAATGAGTTCTATTGAGACCCAAATGAACTGCTTAAATGATCTTTGAAAAACTTGTACCTGACTTACAAAAATGATGTGGTAGAGTTTACTGAAATAAAGCATGTATGAATGCTTTTCTATAAAGGTAGAATATTCTTTTTTAGGTGTCAAAGGAAAATAGAAAATCATAGATTGACTAAAAATAAAATATCTTTGTACAATTATCAGTTCATTTATTATCCTCAGTGCCTGAAATTTTTGCTGTGTACTGCCTGCAAAGGCTTTGCTGAATTGCATCTGTGTCAATCATGGATGCTAGAAGAACCAGCTTTTACCATAAAAACCATTGAATGGGACAATCAAGCAGTTTGCATGTGGCAAATTACATTCCAGAGGAGGACCCCAGATCCTAACCTATTCAGATGCCTATTGCATTTTCTACCTCATTTCACGCATGCTCAGGACTCCCCTAAGTAGGTTTCTCAAGATGCAAAGACCATTACCTGTACCTCTTTGAAACTAGCAGTTTAAGCTCTCCCTTTCTTTGCTCTTTTCCTTTTCTGTCAAATTTCCGAATTCCCACCTGAACAGAATTATTAAACAATTTTATTTTCTACTTAAAGGTCCCTGTGCTGTCTTGAATGGTTGCCCTTAAATTGTTTTCACTGTGTTGTGGCATTGCATTTGTGCCCCCAATTTCATTTTTCATACAACAGCTTTGAAGTATCTACTTATATATCCATGGATATTATGAATGACGTTTCAACTGAATCGGTACATCTGTACGGGTGTCAATCAGTACCCAGACCACCCCGTTTTGGGTAGTCTTGTTCGCTCATATAAAAGGGAAACTTTCCTAACCCTAATTGCTTCTCACACATGTGTCGCAGCTCACATACACCACAACCTTTGCTTCTTATGCACGTTGCCACGACTCCTCTTCTCACCTTGTCACACATTGCGACCTCGCTGCACATCGTCTTTTCCCTAATCATTTCTCATGGGGCGAGGATGCCTCTTCTCCTCTTCCTCTTCCTCCTTCTGCTTCTTCCTCCATTGTCGGACCTCAGCCTCTCACGCACGTTGTTCTGACCTCCAGTTCTCACCTTGCCACCTCATTGCACACCACGACCTCATTAGACACCGAACTTGCCCTAATTGCTTCTCATGGGTACGCCTCTTCTCCTCTTCCTCCTGCTTCTTCCTTCTCTTTCTCCACCATTTCCTCTTCATACTTTATCGTCCTTCTTCCTCTTTCCTCCTGCTCCTCCACCATCTCTTCTAGTGATTAAAAAAGGCGCTCGAGCGCTCGCCTAAGCGCTCGGGCGAGGCGAGGCGAGGCCCGAGCGCCTCGCTAACCTCCCAGGCGGCGCGCTTCAAACAGGCGCCGCCTGGGCGCTCGCCCGAGCCCAGGCGCTGGGCGCTTCGGGCGAGCGCCTGGGTAAACCAAGGCGACCGAACCAGCCGATCCCGATCGCGATCTCGCTGCTCGTCGCTCCTGCTCCCGCTGCCGCTGCTCGCCGCTATCGCTGCTCGCGCCTCCCGCGAGCCTTCCCACTGCTCGCGCCTCCTGCGAGCCCTCTCGCTGCTCGCGCCTCCCGCGAGCCTTCCCGTTGCTCGCGCCTCCCTCGAGCCCTCCCGCTGCTCGCGCCTCCCGCGAGCCCTCCCGCTGCTCGCGCCTCCCGCGAGCCCTCCCGCTGCTCGCGCCTCCCGCGAGCCCTCCCGCTGCTCGCGCCTCCCGCGAGCCCTCCCGCTGCTCGCGCCTCCCGCGAGCCCTCTCGCTGCTCGCGCCTCCCGCGAGCCTTCCCGTTGCTCGCGCCTCCCTCGAGCCCTCCCGCTGCTCGCGCCTCCCGCGAGCCCTCCCGCTGCTCGCGCCTCCCGCGAGCCCTCCCGCTGCTCGCGCCTCCCGCGAGCCCTCCCGCTGCTCGCGCCTCCCGCGAGCCCTCCCGCTGCTCGCGCCTCCCGCGAGCCCTCTCGCTGCTCGCGCCTCCCGCGAGCCTTCCCGTTGCTCGCGCCTCCCTCGAGCCCTCCCGCTGCTGCTCGCGCCTCCCGCTCCCTTTCCCTTTCCCGCTGCCGCTGTCGTTGCTCGCCGCTGCCACCGCTCGCCGTTGCTTCCTCGTTTCTCCGTCAGCAGGCTAAGTATATAGTATACTGTTAATATTAAGTTTATTTGAATTTTGAAATGATTAATTTTCAATACTGTTAATAGATTAATAATATATTATTTTGATTTTAATGTTGTTAATTTTTATTTATTTAAAATTTTTATTTTCAGCATTAATTTTTATTGTTTTGAATTTTGAAACTTTTTGCTAATGTGACATGATGATTTTGTATCTTAGATTTTCTTAATTTAATAGCATATTTTTATTTAAATAATTATATTTATTAATTATATTATATATTTTTATATTTTAGCGTCTCGCTTCGCTCGGGCGAGCGCCTGGGCGAGCGCCTAGCGCCTCGGGCGTTTTTGGACCTTGGCGCCTTTTGGCGCTTAGCGCTTTTTAAATCACTGATCTCTTCTTCATCCTTCATGTTCCTTCCTCCTTCCTCCATTTCCTCTTATTGTTCATCTATCTTCCTCCACGGCCCCTTCCTCTTCTCCTTCTTTATCTTTCTCTCCAAAACATCGGTACGTATCTGTGTATCGACATACGTTACATCAGTACTGATTGATATCTTCCATTTTGACAAAATCATCGAAATGGGTCCGATACCCGAAATGGCAATGCTTTGATGGATTCATGCATTTTGTATTACTTTCTATCAAAACTTACTTTTATTTGTTATTTTTCAATAGTCTTTCTTTCTCATAGCCAAGGGAATCAAATTCAAACATTAACTTGGTTCATACAGATATAAATCATTAATACAGTGTATTTTTTTTCAGATTATATGCAATGTTTTTGTTTTAGCTTGAGAATACAAAGAAGGATAAATGTATAATAAGATCTTAATATAGTCATTTGTTTCTAGAAGTATTAATTATAATAAAGTTTCGGTAACCATTCATAATACATCTTTGACTTGCAGCAAAAGTTTGGGATGCATATCTTGATGAGATTCAAGGCTAATTGCCCCCAAAAGGCTAGGTTATTTTAGTCTCACCATTTTTATGTTAGCCATTGAAAATATGTTGTCAAAGTTTTATTATGTGTTTAAAATCATATTTTAACATACATTAGCACTCAAGGATAAAGATCAACATTGTGTTGCACTTGACAGATTTCATGTGTAAAAATTAACACTAGATAGTAATTTATATCAAATACTAAAGCTATATACATTGCACATGAAGGTAGGATCTCTTACTTGTATGTGTTATATATATATATATATATATATATATATATATATATATATATATATAGTATAGGCTCTTCGTTCAAATTATATCTGTGGTCCAAGTGAACATTCCTATGCATCTCAATATTAATATGATCCTAGACCTGAAGTAATATAACTTGTTCCTTAGTGCTTTAGCCATATCGAGCTTCATGCTTTTTTGCTTGGTGTTGTGATGAAGCATGCTCACATAAGTGTTCAGCATTTGTGGGTGTGCTTTTCCATTTTTGTCTCAGAGCTTCAGTTAACTGACTTCTTTCAACAAATATTCTCATTTCATCTTGCAGACTTTTGATACCGTAGCCAACTTCGCCATCTTAGAGATGCAGTCTGCATACCTCCCTGCCACTACTGATTCAATAGCACAGGCCTTGGAGGCTAAAGATCATGCTGAGTCAATTTCTCTTCTTTACCGTGTTCTTGAAAACCCATCTTCTTCTTCAGAGGCAATGCACATAAAAGAACAGGCTATTTTGAACCTTACTGATCTTCTCACCCAAGAAAAGAAGGCTGAGGACTTGAGAGGTCTTTTGACCCAACTCAGGCCCTTCTTCTCATTAATTCCAAAGGCAAAGACTGCAAAAATAGTGAGGGGAATTATGGATGCTGTTGCCAAGATTCCAGGAACCTCTGATCTGCAAATTTCCCTTTGCAAAGAAATGGTGGAATGGACCCGTGCAGAGAAACGCACATTTTTGAGGCAACGAGTTGAGGCAAGACTTGCAGGTCTCCTAATGGAAAATGAAGAATATTCCGAAGCCTTAATGCTCCTTTCAGGCCTGATCAAGGATGTCAGAAGATTGGATGACAAACTACTACTAGTGGACATAGTTATTTTAGAGAGCAAACTCCACTTCTCTCTGAGAAACTTGCCGAAGGCAAAAGCTGCCTTAACTGCAGCAAGAACTGCTGCTAATGCCATTTATGTTCCACCAGCACAGCAGGGCATGATTGATTTACAAAGTGGGATCCTTCACGCAGAGGAGAAGGACTACAAGACAGCTTACAGCTACTTCTTTGAAGCATTTGAAGCCTTTAATGCTCTTGAGGACCCTCGGGCAATCTTTAGCCTCAAGTACATGCTTCTGTGCAAGATAATGGTTAACCAGGCTGATGATGTTGCTTCTATAATTGCTTCTAAGGCTGGCTTGCAGTATTTGGGTCCTGATTTGGATGCTATGAAAGCTGTTGCTGATGCACACTCGAAGCGCTCCCTGAAATCCTTTGAAACTACTCTCCGAGATTATAGGGCCCAGTTGGAGGAAGATCCAATAGTTCACAGGCATCTTTCATCTTTGTACAACACCCTTCTGGAGCAGAATCTTTGCAGGTTGATCGAACCCTATTCGAGAGTGGAGATTGTTCAGATTGCTGAGATGATTGAATTGCCCGTGGATCATGTGGAGAAGAAGTTGTCACAAATGGTACTCGACAGGAAGTTTGCGGGGATTCTGGACCAAGGTGCCGGTTGCTTAATAATCTTCGATGATCCCAAGGCTGATGCAATTTTTCCTGCCACACTGGAAACTGTCACCAACGTCGGCAAAGTGGTGGACAGTCTCTACGTGAGATCCTCTCGTATTATGGCATGAGAGCTCATCCTTCAATACCAAGTTTTTGGATACTTTGGTCGTCGTTTTAGCTGTGAGATTATTTTCCATACGTTACTTGTGATTTCCTGGATGTTTTTAACTTCACAATACAGTGTCGTGATCTTTCTCATTCATTTTGGATCGTTTTTTGTTCACTTTTATGCAGCTAGGAGGAGCTTGAACAAGTTGTTTGAAATTTTACATGCATGATAGTTTGCGATAGACTTGGATTGGAAATTTCTGGATGATAAGATACATGTAATCGAATGTTGTGAATTCTTTTCTTGAAGTACTAGTAATTGAATTGTTTTCCTTATGGATGGAAAATTTTAAGTGGCTACTGAATCAATTCTTGATTTGTACCTTAGATGGAGCTTTTTCTTTGATTTACTTCTTCCATTCAAAGATTAATCGACTCGACAGTGTTAAAACATGTAATCTTATAACTGCACACGCTGTGATAGAAGAGGTTTTCTTTGATACAGTGCTATTGCATTCCCAAAGCAATTGAGAGATATCACAACCAATATAATATTATATATTTATGATTGGGGTACGGAATCTGTATATCGATTGTATCATTTAATATCATCAAATATATATATATATATATATATATATAGAGGAGGTGGTACCAATGTTTGGTCAGATCGATAAATATATTAAGCATTATCTAATAACCGATCGATTGCTTCACTAAAAAATGCTTTAATATAAAAAAACATAGATAATAAACAGCAGCGTTCATTTGCATATATACAGGCAAAAAACTTAGGTCCCACCGGGATTCGAACCCAGGTCGCCAGATTCAAAGTCTGGAGTGCTAACCACTACACCATGGAACCCACTCGTGTCGATTGGCAACAATTTTTATATATAAAGTATATTAATCGATCGCTATTGGCAAGATTTATTTATCTGTTATTTTTCAAAATTTAGCCACACAAGATAATAATTCATGAAGAACGTATTAAACAAATAAAAGACACAAATGTAATTTTTATTCATCACTATTTTCTTTATTTAAATCACAGTACTAATCAAACTCGACCGATCCTAATCACTCGAAAAGTTTAATTTAATTTCCAACATGTCATTAACCAGATCACGAAGCGGTCAATCATGTCACCGTGTGCATTTCAAAGCATGATGGATGCTGATTAGAGGAGGATCCAAACTGTTGCAAGTTAAGCCAGTAATCGAGGATTCTTTATATCTGCATACCTTTGCGGATGAGTCGATTATGGAATGCCGATTAGCCACCTGATCTGTATTCTATCATTAAGCTCGGATGGCTAAGTCAGTGTCGTATTAGATCTTCTTAGAGTAATACAATTGTAGATTTTGGAAAAATTAGTTCGGTGCTTTATCTGTTTCAGAAATGTTTCACAGACATACCAAAATGATCTCATTCTATGCAACATATGGACAGTTACTTGGATCATTCACGTATTGCATCCAATTACAACCAGTTTCAATAAGAACACAAAACTTTCCAATATGAACATAGAACAATAGATTAGAACCAGTCGCACACTCAATTCTCTTAGCATCAAGTAATGAAAGCAAAGGATACGATGTTGAGAAAGGACATGAAAAGACAGATTCAAACACAAAAGCCTAAAGCTATAAAGAAAGTTTTAGCATCCCCTGCACAAGAAACACTGTCACCAAATTCCTATACACATGGCAATAAGCTTCAACAATCTCAGTTTGGACGAACTTGTAGAATGTTACATGAGCAAAACTATAATAACTTACATAAGCTGATCCATTGGACTTTCAAGTCATGTCCTGTGAAAGACGGCAGATTTAGGCACATTCCATGTAATAGTTATACATGAGAAAACTTTGGGACTCCATCATATCTTATCTACTAGGAAGAAAGATCTGTGGAGAGGAGGGACGATGTTTGTTTCTGTACGTTCCTCCGGGAAACTGATGATGAGTTCGTGATCGACTGTGATGAGCTCGATAGAGGCTGAATTGAAGCTGAGGTCGCAAAAACGGCAATGCTGGTGCTCACGCTACCGGTGGTGCCAACTGCCAAACCAACATCCATGGCCTTTGGTGCCGGAGGCCTCTCTATATCCAATACCCCTTCCAACATCTGCACGACCTTCCCCATCGATGGCCTCTGAGACGGTTGTTCTTGGATGCACCAAAAGCTCACCAGCGCTGCCCTCTCCAACTGCTCCATATCCACATCCTGCTCAGCAAGCCTCTTGTCCATGATGCTGCTGATGTTCCCCTTCTCAAACTCTTCGTAGGCCCACACCGAGAACTTTTTTCGACCAGTATCATCTGATACATCAAAATTGCGCCGCCCACTCACAATCTCAAGCAACACCATCCCGTAGCTGTAAACATCTGACTTAGAAGTGATTGGGAGATTGGCAAGCCATTCGGGAGCTAAGTATCCCCTGGTTCCCCTAACGCTTGTCAAAGTCCTTTGCCTATGATCTTTCGGGTTGACAAGTTTCGCAAGGCCAAAATCCGAAACCTTTGCATTGTAGTTTTCGTCAAGGAGAATGTTTTCTGGCTTTATATCGCAATGGACTATGCAATCCCGGCATTCTTCATGCAAGTAAGTGATCCCTCTAGCAGTCCCAACCGCCACACTGAACCGTGTCGCCCAAGTTAGTTTCCTTGAGGAGTCCCCCGAGAAGAGGAAGCTATCCAGAGAACCATTCTTCATGAACTCATAGACTAGAAGCCTGTGTCGTCCTTCCGAACAAAATCCGATCAACCTGACCAGGTTCAAGTGGTGGGTGCTGCTTATCGTCGCCACCTCCATTCTGAATTGCTTCTCTCCTTGCTCGATCCCCTCGAGCTGCTTCACCGCAACCATCGTACGGTTTGCAAGAACACCTCTGTACACAGCACCAAAACCTCCTTCCCCAAGCTTCTCTTTGAATCGCTTGGTCGACTTCTGCAACTCCCGGTACGAGAACTGCACGGGGGCACCAGAGGCATACTCGAGAAGTGCATAATGAGCCGACGATGGCCCATACTTTGTGCTGTTCCAGCAGAAACACCACCATAACCCCCACTCGAAGAGTATCAACCCCAAGAGCGTGCCAAAGATCAAAACAGCAACCACCCAGCCCTTCAATTTCGAGGACTCCGAGTGGCCCTCGTTCAGTGTTGATGGTGAGTTGGGGAGGGCTGGAGCGCACACCTTGACGAAGGAAGTGCTCGGCAGTGCCGCCGACTGATACCCACTGACGAAGTTGGACACCTTCAGATAGCAGAATCCTGAGCCATCAGCGAGCGCAGTCGAAGCGACACAGGAGCCACCTGAGAGACAGTTCAACCTGCAGGCTGTGATGCCGACGAAGAACTGCTCGGTGGAGATCTCCGGCGGGTACGTCAGGAACTGGGTGTGACTCAGCTGCAGCATGGTGGAGTTCCCAGGGCAATCCTGGATCTCGGTCGTCCTCTTGCACCCCTTCCGGTGATCGTTGGGGTCAACGAACTTGAAGTTCTCGGAGGGGCACCCGCAGACGGGGGACGTGTCGTTGTAGCTGCAGATCCCCATGTTGCCGCACCACCCGAAGACCTCGCACTGGTCCGCGACCGCCGACCACCGCTGGATGGCGGTGCCGCTCCCTCGGACGGCGCTGTAAGTTCTCAGATTTCCGTCGGAATCCAGCTTCACAAACCGGATCATGTCGCCGCTCTCGCCGTAATCACTGCTGTAGGATATGACCACCGCGGTGGAAAGGGAGGCATCGGAGAGCGAGACGATCCCATTGGTTTGGAGGGTCAGAAAAGGGGCAGCCAGGGTTTTGTTGGCGGTGAAAGTGGAGTTGAAGCCCTTGTTGAAGTAAATGGTGCTGTCGTTCCATGTAAGGGTGAGGTTGCCGTTCGTGAGAAGAGAGAAGGAGTAGTCCCCGGAGCGCAAGGTCTGGCCCATGGTGAAATTTTGGGACTGGAGGATGGTGTCGGTGGGGTGGGAGAAGGTGTCCCAGACGACGGCGGTGGAGTTCTTGAGCTCGAAGTCGCCCCCGTCAAGGAGGGAGGCGGCGGACACACCCTTGCCCGCGGTGCCGGACTCCCAGACGACCGTGCCGGAGCCGTCGACTAGGCGGAGGTTGCCATCAGAGCGGAGCTGGAGGGAGGCTGCGGAATCGACCGAAGCTCCGCCGGCGGCGGTCCACACGGGGATGCCACCGGAGTAGGTTATGGCAGCGAGGTACAGCGAGGTGTTCTGTGGGTCGGAGATGAAGCCGAGGGAGTACGTCCCGCTCGGGGACGACCAGGAGGACGAGTTCAAGGGGGAGAGGGAGGATCCGAGGGGGATGTCCGCCGCGCCAGCGAGCCAGAGGGAGCCGAGAAGGAGGAGCAGCAGGGGCGAGAGGAAGAGTCGAACAGGGGAAGGAAAAGATCGCACCTTTCTGTCGCACGATTCCATCTTCTGGCCGCTCAAGCTCTCTCCGCTTCTCATGGCGATCGGAGCCGCAACCGGGGAGAGAAATAGAGGAAGAAAGGGAGAAGAATTGGAGTCCATAAGTTGAACGATAGGAGGGAGGTCCGTCGGTTGACCGTGGGGTTTGGCGGAGGTGACACGGCGCCAACGTGCCGGTCACAGGCGACGAACCCGTGTGATGTGGGCTCGCACCACCGTCGGATTCCGGGGACTTGGTCGTTACGGAGCGATCCAACGTCGCCGCTGTCGTTCCGTGTGTGAGCTGCCCAGGAAAAATTGGACTGGTGGAAGGATCAGCTGCCTGCGGCGACCACGTAACTCAGGAAAATGGCGGCTGACAATTACAGACTGTGTGGTGGAGCCCAGAGAAGGAGACCAACGACATCGTTCTCTTCGATGCTTGCTACACCGAACGGCACACGGAGGGAGGCATTTGAAGAAGAGACGGTCGTTGTATTGACCCCACAGCAGTGATGTTTCTCCATTTAAGACGCGGGATTGGGCCGGTGGATAATTAATGACGGATTAAATGCATATTTAATGTTTTATTATTTATACATATATAATTATATTATTGATTTGGGTTGTTTAGCAGTAAATCAAATTAACATGCTTTATTATATATTCATTGAAGTATTATCCAAACGTATGCAATTAAAGATCGTTAAAAGGCTACGTTGTATGAATGACAGAGAGAACAAACATGGCATGGCATGGCTGGCTTGTGGTGGAAACATGAGAAGACTGCATATTTCGTTGGTCATCCATCTACTTTGGAACATAAAAAGTTTCAATCTTCGAGTGGTGATGGTGGGAAGAGAGTATTGCCGAAAGAGATGGGTGTAGAAAGAAAGACGTGCAAGTGGCGCAAAAATGTTGCCGAGTCTCAAAATCTGAGATCGAAAGTATGATTGATTCATCAGATATGATGGTATCAAAATCTTCCTTAATTATCACAGCCAGAATACAATGGATTCTTCGTCGTTCACCAAATTTCGAACATAGTCATAACTCCGATATGTTATTATTACTAAAGGAATAGTGAAGCTTAGTAACATCTCATTAAGTCATTTAATGGTTAGAAGATTAACATTATTTGCATCAGTCTTTCTAGATATGTTTTCGTTATGAACTTATTGAACTTATCAAAAATTCTTACCAGCAATAATTTGGAATCGATCCAACCATCAGAGAAGTCTCTTGCAATGCACTTCTAGCATAGTCTTTTTTATAGGAATAGAATGAAGCGAGAAGATTATAAATATCGGCACCAGTCGAACTTCTTTTTCTCTTCCAAATGCAAAGACAATGAATCAGGTCGGATCAATTTTGTCACCTCGGTTGACAATTAAAGATTGATCAGATCAAATCTAACCAAAGTTTAGCATGAAATGATAGAAAATAATTGAACCGGAGTGGTTGTAGGATGCAGCAACAATCAAGAAACGGATCAAATCAAATCAAATCAAATCAAATCAAATCGTATTAATTTTGTCATCTCGAGTTGACAGTCAAAATCAATCGATCATTTCAAATCTAACCAAAGCTTAGGATGAGAATGATGGAAAAATAATCGAACTGGAGTATTATTCAATTAGAGTTGTCATGGGAGACATAAGTTTTACCATCTCTTGAGAGATTTTATGTGAATGGATAGTGACAAAGTGTCTATGATTGTCATCATGTGTCAATGAATGCTGAAGAATTATTTGTAGAAAATGGGGGTTGAGAACCTAAAACCTATCAATTAGGAGAGTGAGAGATGGTTTATCATTTTATGGACTTCATCTCATCAGCTGTTTGCCTGATAAGCTCCCAATTAAACCATATTTCAAACTTATCTATAATAATATAGAAATATTCCTAAAACATGACAAGAAATATATATATATATATATATCCACAACACTATCTCAAGTAAACATAAAGAGTAGATGTCTTGTTTTGAGTGGCAAATGTTGATTTCAGCTGGATTCTATGCCACAAGACATAGCTTTTACCTTTCATCCATTTCATATTATCTCCATGGTGTATGGACATATCCAACCACTGGTCAATATCACTCATCATCTGAGTTTATTGTTCTGCCAAATATGTACAGATCAAGAAACAACTACAGGATTGGAAGCATGGAACATTCATGATATAAGGCATTCTGAATCAGTTTTATCAGGCTAGGCCAATAGAACAAGGTCATTAACAGAAATATGAAACAATGATTTGTAAGATACAAATGATAATACACTTCTATGCCAGAAAAATTTGCGGTAAGCATCTGTCATGGTCCCACGAGCAATTACTGACTCATATAAAATAGTTTGATTTGATCTACAAAGAAAAATTTTGAGATATAATCATATATCAGTGCTCATCAACTTTAGCGGAAAGTAAGAATACCGGAAAAGAATTTTTCTACAACTTGGTATTCTGGACTGGTGAAGCAAGCAGCGGGATTGGTATATTAATTACCCATTTCTTAATGTCATCCTTTTGGAACAATATTTGTACTTGTAAGCAGTATTATGTTCTGGAATGGTTGCGGTAGTTAGCAGATTCAACGGTGTTGAAGGCCTTCAATTGCCTTCTTCCACTGCCATGCTCGCTGTTTTGCATCCTCGAATGAAGTCACCTTTTTGGGCTGAAAAATTAACAATGCACTTCATTTGGATTTGCCAGAGATTTTTATGGATAATATGGTAAAACACTTGGGAGGAGAAACATACAGTGCATATCTTGAAATGTGATGGATTTGCTACTTGGACATTGAGGTCACTGGGGTTATCGGACCAAATTATGTTTGCTTTAGCTGTCATTTTGGAGGGATCCACACAAAGCAATTTAGGTTTGTCAGTAAGGATGAGTTGCACTTTCTTGTTAGTCAACTTTTGAATTTTCTTCAGCCTTGAGATCATAACAATGCCCTCACCGGGCTCAAGAAAGTCTTGCCTGGCAGTAACAAATTTATGAAGCACCAGTGAACAAATCTTTGAAGCTTTCTATAGCACACAAAAGACTGAAAACTAAGGAACTTACAAAACATAAATTGCATAAAATTACACAAGATGAAAGAAAATTGGATCAGCCAAAGAAAGAAAGAAAACCCAAACTAAAGAAAAAGCATAATCATGCTATGCATACAAAGTTCATTTCAGAAACAAAGTTTTACATGCTTGCCAAAACATCAACTGTAAAAAGCAATGATATACGACTAATAAGTACTGCCAAATGACACAAAGCAAAATTATGAGCATACCATTTCGAGTCAAATGAGTCGATTGAAGCCAGCTTAGAGATATGAGACTGTGTTTCGGAAGATGATGTGGCACCAGCAATCCCTTCTGGTGTGAGATGTTGGTGAGCTGGAGAACCTCCAATATGCGTGAGATTCCATGAAGTGTCCTGACTGTCATAATCCGTAGTGGTCTGAAGAAAAAAATGACTATCTACTTGAGAACAGAACCATTGACTAAGTCACTAAACCATCAAATACCTGTAGCAAAATAGTTAACATAAAAAAGGTGCAAGTGTAAGTATGTACATCCTGCTCCAGAGCAAGTCGTGGTGCTGGAGCCTTCCGCAGATTCTTCCAATCAATTCCTTTGAAAAAAGGATGCTTCTTGAGAGAGGTATAACCATCAGGTCCAGCACCTGGTCTTCTACTGGGTTCTATATCCTGTAATGGAACTTGGATCAAGAGAGGAAGCTATATGTTTTCAAACATTAGAAATCAATATACCAATTAAATCCCTGCAAACTGCAAGAATCATCATAAAGGTTCACAACCAAGAAAACAGGTTCTCCAATTAGCAAAACCTTCGCAAAACCAAAATGAAAATTTGCAAAAAAAAAAAAAAAAGCTATTTAAGCTAGCAGGAAAATATCCATTGGTGAAATTGGCTATGTGCACATTATCCCATCACAACCATTATATAGGAAGTGGGAATGCCACCATGATGCAGTAATTCTAGAGTAGAAAATATTGTAACTAAAATAGAAAGAATGTGTGCCCCTCAATACCTTGTTTCTGTGGTCACCCAAGCCTAATTAGCAAATATTTTTCTGATGCTTCTCAAATAATTAATCCTATTTAGAAACTTCAATTATATGTTTGAATCATTCCACTTATTTGATTTTTCTTCTATATGTCGTAACAGCAACTAAATCTGTCTCCTCTTCTAGATGCCTCCACAAAAAATTGAATGAAAAATTAATAACACTATCATAGCTCTGTTGCAGTTGAAGATTGCTATGTTTAATACTTGAGTAAATCCACTAAGTATGTTACTGGGTCCTCTCAGACAGTAAACCATCATGAAAATGAAGATATTTCAAGAATAGGCAAGAGTTTGCGATGCATCATTGCACAGAAATGCTTTTAATTGAGTCTCACATAAAATATATTCTATATCTTGTCATTTTTTTAGACATATATTCTTGCTCATGGCTACAGAGGGAGCTGTGTTCCAGGCATACAACAATTACATGTCGTGTCATCCTCAACAAGAAAGAAGGTAAAGGGAAAATAATTAATAACTAGCCCTTATCAATGTACCAAAACAACATATATTCACAAAAGATTTTAGACAGTTTGAAAACAGCATTTTTTGGCTGGGAAGCCAAAGGGCACAGAGTTTTCTCATATTGAAATGACAAGCTTTACATGGATTCATAAATATGTGGTTCCAATCAAATGGTTCCATGAGAAAGAAAAATCTTAGTCCATCTAGTAAAAAAGAAACACATTTTGGACAATTCACAAATATGTGATTCTAATCAAATGGCTCCATGAGAAAGGAAAATCTTAGTCCATCTAGTCAAAGAGAAACACATTTTGGACAAATTAAGCACCCAGTCCCCTAAACTACTGTCCACTCATCAAAATAATATGTGCCTATATATGCATGCAAGAGTAATGCATCTTAATTAACTGCCATTTCATCAAAAAATAAGTGAACAAACATGTGGTAAGCCTGTGTTGCTACTGACTCAAGAGGAACACATTATACAGATTGAAACCAAGGGAGATAATGATGGTCATTGTGTCAATCACAACAATATAAGGGTAGTGCTTTAAAACAAAATTTGAAGTTTATAACAATAAACTTGAGCAAAATCAAGATATTTAAAAACCATGGTAAGTGGATCGGAGACTGAATTGCAAAATATGGTTGAGGATCATGAATAGTTATTACATCTATTCTACTGTGTCTATTGTGGAAAAACCATACATGCAGATAACTTTTCTTAGCTCCCATGCTGAGACACAATCAACCAGCTTGTTGTTAGATTTGTTTCTCATATAAAATGGAGATCATGTGATAAAATGGTATAAATGTTTCCTCCAAATTTCTACTCTTTTTAACAGATTGCTGTTGCTTTTGTTCCTCGTGCGATACATGGGCCCTGTTTCAAATATCGACACAACTTTTATAATGTTGCAGTAGTTGTATTGAATTTATTCATTATATTTAACCTCACAAAGAAGTCACACAAGTTGATACAATCTAGAAAAACAAAGCAAGTAGTCTGCTTGACTTTGCTGCCTCAGCAATGTGCTTAAACTGGTAGTTGGATTAATACAAAATAATACAGCTCAAGAAGCTTATTTCTAAATCGAGTCTTTGTCAATGCCATCTATACACTTCATTTCTCTTATTTAATTTATTTTTTAAAGACAAAGAACAGGTAAACTTGTACAACTAATTTCATTAAGAAAATGAATGAGTACAACCATCTAAAAACCAATTAATTAAACAAAGTTCCACTTGAGCACTAAATTTGTTTTGACATGGACTAAAAAGTTAAGTGATTGCCCAAAATTGTAAAACTCAGAGGATGCTAATACAAAGACATTCAGCTACCAGCAAAGGAATTATCAGATACCTGAGATATCTAATCATAACATAGTTTCTGTAATCAAACCAGGACACAAACTTTTCACAACCATAACAAATTTGTGAAACCAAATAAGTTCTGATGTCATACAAATCAAATACATGAGTTCACTTAAAACATCCTGAAAATAATAGAAAAAAATTGATCAAAACTGATCATATAGGTGTTGCAGAAGACTGATTGTTGCATACCAATAACTTATCAATAAGGTCCTTCGCTTCATGTGAAAAGTACTCAGGAAACCTGAGGTCTCTTGCTATGATTCTTTGGAAAATAAGCCATTCACTAGCATCTTTAAAGGGAGATGAACCAGAAAGCATTTGATATAAGGTGCATCCAAGGGCCCAAACGTCGTTCCTGGTAAAAGCTACCACATATCAGAGAATATTGAAACACTACTTGCATGAAAAAATGGACATATAAATCCATCATGAGGTGATTTAGTATGTCTTTGTTCCCTTCTCTTGAACTGCAAACTTCTCTCCTAACAAACATACTTTCATGAACTGATCATCGTGTTCATCTTCAGGCCTACCACTAGATCTGCCTATGAATGCTCTTGTTTGGATATATTTGCTAAATAGGATTTCTGTTTTAAACTTAGCAACTTATTACCAAGCTTTTCCAAGCCTCTCAATATTTAAAGCTTCATGAAATGAATAAAAAACCAAAATAGTATTCATCCTTGAAATTCACAGAGATGAATTACACTTCCAGACAACCAACCCTCCCCCAGTTATGTCAATCATGGCTGTCAGAAGACTCAGAACAAAGCCAGCTTAAAATCAGTAGTTAGATTCAGAAACACAGAAAGGCAGATCTACATCATGAAGTGCTCTCCCACAAGATGATAGACTTTCAAATTAGAATACCATAATTTTACTAAAATGAGCATCACCCCAGTGACATCCCTTCCATCCTACTCGGAAAAAAAATTGGACTGTGCTTGTTGTACTCATTGCTAATCTATCAGTTAACTATGAGGTCTGTGAAAAGAAGACTGTAGAACATCTGCCTGAATAGTTCAACCGAAGTAAATAAACCAAATTAAAAAAAAAAAAGAAATGGTCAAGTTCTGTACAGCCACCAAATCAGGGGTACACTGACCTGCTAGGTAGTACATGTCATAGAATCCACTTGTTGAATTGTTCATGACATATAAGTCAGAAATTAATAGTTTTTAAATGATAAATAAAAAACACTATAACATTGAAAAGTTCAAAAGTGACAAAAAAGGGGTTTGATTATTATTTCTAAGAGGTACACCACTTAAAATGGTCCATGTAATGGCAATGAAATTGTTGCATACAGACACACACACATATATATAGTGTGTGTGTGTGTAAGTTACTCACTCTGTCACTTCTGACTTCTATTGCATATGGTCATACGTAAATGGACACACACAATAAAGTAATAAAAAAATAATCAAACTATAAGATAAGAGGGGGAATTTCACATTTAACATGGAGGCTAAGAGTTTCCTTACCCAAACGTTGCTGGAGAAGAATTAAGAACTTCTGGAGGGACATATGCAGCAGTTCCAACAAAAGTACATGCCTTTTCATCTAAAAAGTAGAATAAAAAATAAACAACTAGTACTGATCTATACCCTGGAAAGAAAATTTTTTAGACATTTTATAACCTTACTTGCTGAATTTGGAAGAACTGTTATCTGACTATCCCTGGTGGGCTTCACACTGCCAAAGTCAGCAATTTTTATGTGTCCATCACTTGTCAATAGTAAGTTCTCTGGCTGCATCAACCAATATAGCTTAAGTGATTATGCATAAAAAGGAACAGAATAAGACTTGCATATCTGCTGTTGACCTTGATGTCCCGATGAATTAATCCGACACCATGAATATATTCTAAAGCATCAACAACTTCAGCAAAATAGAAGCGAGCCTCAGCCTCAGTTAAATGCCCTTTCTGCAGCCCACCAAATAAAATAGTTTGGTGAGCAAAGAAAACATTTAATAAGAAGAAATGCTAAGTCATTCAAAAACTACCCTGGTTATTTGGTCAAATAGCTCTCCACCTTCACAACACTCAAGTGCCATGTCTTCAAAGTAACATCAACACATGCAAATGTCAGAGATCATATAAACTAACTTCAATCACTTATGACACAAATAATACCAACAGATGATGTGAAACTTCTAGCCATGGCTCAACGCATATAAGATACAGACTTACAAAGTGAGTAGGCATCTTGAAACGTAAAACACAGCCTAATTATGCCAGGATGATCTAACTGATCAAGTACTATACGCTCCATCTTTACATAAGATACTTTATTTTCTTTTGCTATGAACTTCTTGTCCATAATTTTCAAAGCATAGACATTTCCTGTATCCTTCTTCTTTGCCCTGACAACCTGATACGGAAGAATTAGACATAAAAAAACTCTTTCTAAAACATGATCCATTAAAGAAATAAGAATAAACATGCATAGAAAATACTATTCAATGCAAGTTCAATAAAGAAACCAGCAAAAGTGTCACATGTATAAACTATATTTCCTATACTCTCTCAAAGTTGATCAGTATCTTTAGATATAAGTGCTTGTGGGTATCCATCAGCTTCTGTGCCAACCTCAAAGCATTGGTGTCATCAAGAAAATCTCATTTAGAAGGAGCACAAAGCAAAACTTAAATACCAGCCACCAAGTCTGGATGCATGTATCAGAAGGTGACCACCATGAAGTAACTGACATAATCTTAAATGGAATTTGGAGAAGCATCTTTATTAAGAGTGATTTTCAGATAAATGCATGTTCTCATATGGAATCTTACTATATAATTCCATCACCTGTTCTCCTTGAAGAAAACTGAACAATGTATGCTATAATTTGGAGAAGCATCTTTATTAAGAGTGATTTTCAGATAAATGCATGTTCTCATATGGAATCTTACTATAGAATTCCATCACATGTTCTCCTTGAAGAAAACTGAACAATGTCTGCTATAATTGTTGAAACTCTGTAATGTCCAAACAACGTCAACAACAACAATTATTGATTACTAGTGCAAGAAAATTGAAAGCAATTCAGTTCAATAATTGAAAAAGAAAACACAGCCCAAGAAGTAACTGTGTGCAAACATGAAATACCAACAATTTGTACTCAGTGAAATTGCAAAAAGACACCAATGTTATGTGCAATCACATTTCACCAATGGGCCATCCTAGTTGATACCATTCTAGGATTATGACTCAACAAGTCAACATTTGTAGAGACAACATGTGTCAAAACCAGAAAAGGTAAACAAATGGAGCAGTGGTGTACTTGTATAATTATGTTCCACAGGAAAGATCACTTCTAGGGTGACCCAGTGCATGTGGCTCCCTAAAAAAATGGTGGGGTCAATGTATATAACATTATCCTTGAAAGCAAATTGCCATGAGAGATCACTTTTCTTGATGGTAAATGACTACAATCATGAGAAGTTTAACTAGAGAGGGAAAATGAGTTTTTCATAAGATGACAATATAGTGCTTTACCTTATGACGACACATAATAAAGAATATATAATGGAATGATCTAATCATCATGGAAACATCAGCTCAAGAGTCTCATTCCTGTACATATCTAGATATTGAGGGCTTTTACTTTGAAAGAACAACAATCTATTTCCATATTTTTATTCTCGTTTTTCATCTTTATTTCTGATTCACTTCTCCATGAAAAGATGCTATGCATTCACTTATTGAAACTAAAACAATTTCCATGATGGCCCTTCATCCTCCTAGACAATGAGCTCTAGGGTCTAGGCGGCCACTATCTCAACCAATTGCTCATCATTTGCCACTAACAAAGTTGGATATTTCCAGGAGGGAGGTAAAGGAGAGGATCGGAACCCGCCAGTCAAACAAATTGGAGACAAACTAGGACAAGACAAAGCAAAAAAATGTTTATAAAGGCCATATGCCTGAAATCATACTGATTATGGTGAGGACAAATAATTGAGGAGCAGAGGAGGGTAACCCATGTAGTAATGGGGTAGAAGTTGGGGTGACAATGAGGTCAAGGAGGGTATGGAGGAGGTTCAGCCAAGAAGAGAGGAAAGTAACTTCTTACATAGGCATAGGGAGGTGAGGAAGGAACAGAACCAATGACATTAGTAGAGAAGAAGTTGAGGATGTCAGAGAAAAGGAAGAAGGGTTATAGGGCAGAAGGCAGGGACAGCACATTCTTAAAGCTACAGAAAAGAGAGTACGCTACAAGAATCAGGGATTAAGAGGGTTTCATCAAGAAAATAGTTTTCTAAAGTCCACTTGAAATTAACCAACAGAAAGCCCATCTTTCTAATAAAATTGTTTCATCTTTGTATGACAAGAAACATTCTACAAATTTTTTATTATAAAAATATGAAATTTGAAAATTTCCAATTTCATTTCTCTTTGGTTTGCCAAAAATATACGTTGTTTCGAAATCAAACTTATGCTTTTATTTACCACATATCTGAAATTTCATAAGATAAATCAAGAAAAAAAGTTGAGCCATTGACAATGAAAACACGACCATCCAAAATATACTTTGCTCGCTCCGGATGAGCCCAAATGCATTGGCATTAAGTGTGGAAGAAATAAGCAAAAAAAAAAAAAAAAGGAAGAAATCATTAAGGACATTTTGGAATGTTGGCTCTTTCTAAGAAAATCCTTTATTCTAGATCCTTTACAAATCCAGGAGTGTGAACAAATGACTACTGCATAAATCAGGTAAATTATCTACGATTGGTTGACCATCTGTGTCCCAACTGCCCGATACTTGACTGTGAATCCTACGATTGATGGCATCTAGTACCGTGCATTTTATATGGGGGTGCCTCGACGTTACCACAACTCCCACTTACCAATTCCCCTTGTCCATTGATCAACAAGCAGGCTCAAACCTCTTTCCTCATGCAGTCACATCTAAATCAACAAGGACCAAGTATCTCAATCCCTTGTACTTCTTCGGGACCACCAGGACCTCAAAAGATCATGTCACCATCACAAGCGATTACTGTATGACCATGGCATTCCTCTTCTTTCTCTTTCATTTTTTTCTTGTTTTTCTATGATAACTATGGAGTAAATCTCCATGTTTCCATACCGACTCAAGCTACAAAGAAGACAACTGCACCAAGTCATAGCCTAATGGCTAAATGGAGGTAGAATAATAGGTTTAATAAGAGAGATGAGAGGAACAGATCATGAACGTGATCGAAATAGAAAGAGGAAAGATGAAACCTTCGAGTAGGAGCCGACGCCAAAGATCTTCCCCAGCTCGAAATCGTCAATCGTGAAATGTTCCTGCGGCGCCCTGAAGGTAATGCTGTTGGTCCTCTGCACCGTCTTGCCGCCGCCGATCCCGGCCGGCGACGGCTGCTGCAACCGGAGCTTCGCCTCGAAATCCCTCTCCATCTCCTCCCCACCGCCACCACCGACGGCCATCATCCCCGCCTTCCAACCCCACCGCGGCTATCTACCCAGCGATCCGCATCCTTCCCTCTCGGGGCGAGAGACGAGGGCCCGTCACGGCCTCCGAGGACGGGGGGCGGTCAACGAGGACCCGCGAATCATCGGATTCCCCTCCTTTCCTAGCCCGCCTCTCTTTGGCCCCGCCTTTGTCAACTCTTCCTCTGATAAAAGGGGGTAAAAGCGTGGGCTTTCGCCTGCCACCGCCGCAGCCTTAAATCGAACCTTTAGAAGCCGCCCCGAGGAGGAGATTTCGAGTTAAAAATCGCACCTTTTTGGTCGCGGCTCTGTTAAAAACAGGGATTTTGAGGGATGGAGAGGAGAGGATTTGGAGATGGGAATTGGAGGACGGAGGAGAGAATAGAGACGGAGGGAGGAAGGGAGGGATGGAGGAGTTCGCACATGGCGAGCTAATGGTGGGTGGAGGCTCCATTTAATTAAATTAACCTTTTTTTTTTGGGTGGGGCCCAATAAACTGCGGTAAACGTACGGTTGGAAGTGGGTACATAACGAACTCCTTTTTATGTGAAAAGCAAAAGCAATAAATGGCATAATATTTGTAAAAGAAAAAAAAAGTAACGATAATTTATAAAGAAAGAAAGGATCCTCATAATTAATTTTTTATTTCGAAATTCTCCTCCATTAAAAATTTATACTTTAATTTTACCATCTTAATCTAAGCAGATATTTTCTTTTCCAACTTCGAGTTTAAATTCGTTGGACCCTTTCCCTCGAGCCAAATCTTACCGAGGCGAGGATCAACTTGCTCCTCCTCATCCTCTCTCTCTCTCTCTATCTAGTCGTAGCTTACCGAGCCGATGATGAATTTGATAATTGATCAGTAGCTGGTTCGCTGAGATAATTGATCAATTCAGTATCTGGTTTGAGAGAATGATCAGCCACACTGGTATTGAGACGCAATCCAGACTCATACAAGAAGTAGTAGTGGAAAAAACCTTTTTGCAATGGACGAAAGCCTGATAGAGCACTTATCCATTGGCATGGCTTTTACTGAAAGTTAATTTTTTTATTGATTTAGTGGCTCTTTGGGGCTTTTCTAACACAAATACCTTCAAAACCTCCACACACACACACAAAATATATCAGGATTAAAATATATAATATAATGATATTACTGTCCTTGATTCTGTAATTTGCTAGTAAAACAGCCTTCATCATCACAGTGGAGATCCTTTGACAGCCACATTTTATCTCAAAACATTTAGAATATTTATTAGATCCGAAAGGCTTGTACACAGAACATTATAACTTCATGATACAAGTTGATCATGCTTGCCATCTCCATCTATATCCACAAGCACTCCATCATGTGAGGTTATCTGTTTGCATATGAACACTCTTCTTCATATCATTTTGCTGGACTTGATGAATCCTCGGATCATGTTCTGTAGCTGCTTCACGGTTTTCTGATATCATCCACTCGATCGATCATATCCAGCGCTTTTACCCTATCGATGTTAAAGTCAATGACGGGAAGCATCGACGGCCTTCTAGCCCCTGCAAAGAAGTCTTTCCTGGTCCAGCTGGCCGGCGAGTGGCTGTTGCTCTTGCTCAGCCGGTTGTGCCTGCCCGACTTCGAATTTGTTGTGTCAAACTCCTGGCTCTTGCTAATCCCTGGGATCAGTTTCCTGAAGTTCACGTACCGCAGCATTTCTTCGTCTTCTTGAGAGAGCACGGATGATGGGGGGCTCGGTTTCGCAGACAGTGATGTTATGGTTAAACCCTCCTGTGTGGGAGAACAAACTGGGGATTTGATGGGAGATTTGATCCCTTCACCACTGGACTTCAAGCATCTGATGAGATGGTGAAGCCATAGCAATAAGTTAAGGATGTATGCTTCAGTCTTCTCCTTGTCTGCATGGTAGAGTGTCTCTACCCGAATCAAGTCCACCGAACCACCTGGCTTTCGATTCATCTCGGACCTGATTGTAAGGTACGCAATTAGCTAGGTTACCAATATCGACGAGCCAGAGATCTTGTGCAAAATAAAGTACTAATCAGCTAAACAGAACCAGGCATTAAAATAATCACACTTTGGTTTCTTACCCTATGTTTGCCCACTCTCCAACCCAACCAAAACCATGGTGAGCCCTAGACAAGTTGCAACAGTTAACAAAAGTATTAACATATATCATGGGTTAAATTTACATGTTCAAAGGATGAACTGGATGTGTAGCTAAATTACTTGGTTGTGTTATTGGCTATCGGGACAAGCCACCGCAATGATTTTTCCATCTCTGCTTTGATTTGAGGAACAGTAAGCTGAAAATTTTTACACATACACATTTATATTAGCATATAACCAAATCATATTTAAGACAACTTATTATCGATCTAGTGATGTATTTTTTAGCAAGGTTGAGTGACAGATTTTAGCAATTGCATACCTCTTCCTTGATCTGAAATGATTGCAACCTACAACGAAATGCATTTTTCATCGTCGGGGACAATCCTTGGTACAATGAGTCTCTTGTATTTGAAGGTACAGAGCTTGACCGAGAGACCTGATTAAAACTAACGGTTAGCATAAACCATAGTTTAAAGAATACATCTAAACGTTTATTACATTCATACACAATCATTTCGTCAAGGTAATTTCCCACTATGAACAGGAGCAATTGGTTATAGTTAATCATATTCTTTACTGCCCCAGCACCAGCCATGATGAATGTGATGCAGATCTCAAGTACCACATATGGTGCTTTGTCAGTCAAATCATATGTGAGCTGGTGGTGGCAGAGTATACACAAACTTAACACAGGTCAACCATCGAATTAACATATTAGGTTTTCTTTTCCCTTTTTGAATGATATCTTACAGAAATTATATCAAATATACCACCATCTAAGAGCTCAGATTGTTACCTAAGTGAGAGTCCATGACTCAAGTTTGTTCATTGTATTTAATATGAAATTTGAAACAATTCTACTTTTATAAAAGAAATGCTGATCATGATGCATGGCAGATAGTTTGCCAAAATCCAAATTATAAGTGTAAGTGAGTACAAAATAGCATTTTATGCACCGATGTTATGTGAATTTCTGCACACTGTGATGGTAGTGAACTAAGAACAAAATTTATTATTTAAACTTTAAAGTAATTCAACAAGACTAAATTCATGGACTCAAGTCTTGGTTATAAAATTTCATTCTGACACCTCTAGTATGTGAAACTAGGTGGTATCAAGCAAGACATTGTGGAAACTTAGGCAGCGAATTCTGATGAACCAAGCCACAATTCTTTTAGACCAAATCATCCAGATCAGGCCAAACTTCACTTTAAAATGGGTGTGGGTTAGATCTGATTGATAACTGGCTTTGGGAATCTGCAGCTGCTTCACTTCCTGAATTAAAGGCTGTCAGATTCCCACACCTGAATGTTGGGGGCCATGAAAAAGGAGAGGAATGCCAGAGGAGAGAGCCAAAGGACTGCTGCATCCTGACTAGTTCTTTCTTTTGCAGAAATTTTTTTTTTTGGGTTCTTCTCAGTGTGCTGGCACACCAATGAATTAATAATGTCGATATGGCACGACAAATTAAGTTCAAGATATGCTAGCCTACATGGGTTATGTTAATTCTATACAGAACAAATAACAACGTTTTCTTCTCATAAAAGCTAAAAGACGATAATGATTTTGATGTATCTAAGAATGTCAAGAAGCACACGTGTAAGAGCAAATGATACCATAACTGTAAACAATTCTTTTTTTTTTTTTTTGACGTGGGAAGACAGAAGAAAGAAATGACTCACAAGGGTGTCTATCTGAGCAATGATATTTGCATAATGTAGCGCAAGGCCAGCAGGTCCCAATCTTCTTTGACTCTTCATAGTCAACTCTGGTGGTTTATCAGTATCTACAGTTTTATAAATTAAAATTTCACTTAGCAAAAACAAATACTAGAATGAGTAAACAGCAACCAACCTCACATAAACTAAAAGATCCAGTGTAGGAATCCTTGTATATTTTTGCACCAACTACAAATGATCTCTTTATCTAGAGTACTTGTGCTAACAATGAAAAACTAATTGTGCAATGGAATCAATTTCAACAAATTTGTATACTAAAATGATAGTTTACAAAAGATTTAATAAAGGGTTCTCAAATAAACATACAGATACAATTATTAAAGCCTGTATGGCGCATTATTAACAGATACCAAGTTAATTGCTAAATCAATAAAAAGTAAATTAAAGATACATTATTCCTTCATGGAAATGGGACATGAGAAAGCCACAAATACAACATGGAAATGGGACATGAGAAACATGTGTTAGTGAACAAATAGTTGTAGATTAGAATAGCCAGGTAAAGCCACAAATATGTCAAGGTACTAGGACATGAGACACATAATGATTGGTGTATTGAAATACAAAGGTTCAATCTAGATAAGGCTTACACTAATAAATCTAAAGCTCAACCTAAATGTACATCATAATGGATATCAACAACAAAATTCAGTTCAGCACATAAGGTCTCGGCCACTCAACCCACAAGAAGGTTAGATATACAACCTTATCAGAGCCGTACAGAAGCAGCAATTGTGATTAAGGAAAATTTAAGGTCAAATGGCAATCTGTTTTGGGAAAGCATAGTTGGAGTTCCATTTGAAGAACCTTCAGAAGGGTGCAAGCAACTTGTCAAGATTCATAAAATGACAGGACTGTAATCCGAGGACTGATTCAAACGCTAGGACTTTTACAATCATATCACAATTTGATTTGCCCTAACTATTAGTTCTAGAGCAATCAAATTCTTCCATTAAATACAGTGAATGCAATTCTGACTTGGATGAAATCTACCATAAAATTTATTGCATTGGCACAAAAAGGTGGCAGGAAATCCCTGTTGAATTCTTCCTCCCTGTTCCTCTTTCCATCACTCACTGTTTTTCTTCTTTTGCAGCTCTGTGTCCTCTTTCCTTTTAATGGTAATGAGATGAAGAGAGTAGTTATTTGCCTCTCTTCTCTCTCCTTCCTTCCATCTTCCTAATTATATATCTTGAACAAGAATGGAAAGGATCACTACTATGGCTCTTGCAACTCTCTCTTGTTATAGTCCTGCCACCTCTCCATACTTTTGACAAAAACTGTATCAATTGACAGCTAGGTCCCTGATGACTAGAGATGAAAAACATTGTCATTTTACCACATGGATGATTAAATCCAATCTAGAAATACTAAACTGACTATAAATACAAGTTATATTTTCCATGAAAAAGGATTTGATTGCTACAACACTAGTGATTTGTAGCCCAGTTTGACCAACTCAACATCCAAAGTCCGCTATCTATTGCACCAGCCACATGTTATCAATCGAGTCAATTTTAGTATGTGAAATGTGTACCTCCACATGTTTATCACTAAATTCTTTGTGCATATTGCCTACACCAATATGTGAAATTACCTATATTGAGTGAATCTTCACACAGCAATCATATTACCATATGTTGATGGTACACCTATACCAGGTGGTAACTAGGCAAAACTCATCGATAGTCCATGTCACCTATACCAAGTTGTCACGGACTTAGTTGGAATTGCCTAAGCCATGAGGCACCCTTGCGCTAACTTCACGAACTTAGCTTGAGTTGCCTAAGTCGTAAAGCGCCCTTGCAATATGTGTCCGCAAGGGTCAACCAATTTGCAACCTCACTCAGGTCCCGAAGGACCTGTAAAAGAGAAAGTTGATTAGTTCGAAGAACGAGTGACGGACAAATCCCGACGTCTCGCGAAAGGGGAAGCTTTACAAGCAATTCAGCGAGAACCTTCCATGCATGAGAGAAAAGAGAGGAAGGAGGAAAACAAGGATTTTAGAAGGTTGAACGAACAACTGCAAGTCCACAAACAACTGCTCACGGGGTGCCGAGCGCGAAAACAAGTTCCTGTCAAGTTAATGTGCGAACTTGTGAAGATTGTTTAAGGCCCGACACTATGCCGAAGCCTCATCCCCCATGGTGCCACCTAGGTGATTCCAGGGTGCTGAGATAGCTGACGTTTTGTGTTGCAGCGGGCTACAGAAAACAGCCCGCAGCACACGAAAACGGAGCCATTTTAGGACTGTTTTGCCCGGCACGGCAAGCGGTCGCATTGTAGCGCTGCAACCTGTTCGAACATGCATTTTTACAAGCAAAAACACACAAAACCAAGGCAAAACATGCTGCCAAGCATCTGTACATGTATGCAAAAGCGATGAACGGTTCGTTGAATGAAGTTGTTGCGAGTGCGCGACGACCGTTCGTGACATTCTCCCCCGCTTAAACTGTCGACGCCCTCGTCGACGCTTGTTGGTAGTTGTTGACTGCTTCTTCGTGTCGTAGGGCGTCTTCGGGCTCCCAATTGGCTTCGGTTCGGGGAAGCTTTCGCCACTTCACCAAGTACTCGGTATGCTCAGCTCCAGTGGGTAGTTTTATCTTGCGATCTGCTAAAATGGTTTCAACTCGCTTCTCGTAGGAGGCTCTGATGGGGGGTAGCGGAGTTGGAACACTTCGGAAAGCATCTTGTGGATCTGAGTGGTAGGCTTTCAAGTTGTTAGAGTGAAAAACATTGTGAATTTTGAGCCACGCCGGCAGCTGCAACTTGTAGGAGACATTGCTCACCCTACTGATAATTGGGAAGGGTCTTTCATACTTGCGCACCAATCCTTTGTGTACTTTGTTCCTAAAGAATTGGAGTGATGCTGGTTGGAGCTTTACCAACACCAAATCGCCGACTTTGAACTCCTGCGGTCGCCTTCCCAAGTCTGTCCACTTTATCTTTTTGGCCGCCTTCTCCAAGTAAGCCCGCGCAATATCTACATTTCGGTGCCACTCTTTTGCAAACTGGTAGGCTGACGGACTACTCCCAGTATCCCGATTGCCATGGTGTGAGGAGTCGACGGTTGTTGTCCTGTAATGGTCTCGAAGGGGCTCTTGTTGGACGCAGAGCTCCGCTGCAAGTTGTAGGAGAATTGGGCTATGTCCAACAGCTTCACCTAATCTCGTTGGTTGGCACTCACGTAGTACTGAAGATATTGCTCAAGGAGCGAGTTTATTATTTTGGTTTGGCCATCCGTCTGGGGATGGAGGCTTGTGGAGAAATATTACTTAGACCCCAACAATTTGAATAGTTCGGTCTAGAATCATCCTAGGAACTGAGCGTCTCGATCACTGATGATATTGTGCGAGACTCCTCAATATTTCACCACATTCTTTATCATCAGCTTGATCGCCTCCTCTGTTGAACAGTGTAGGGGTGCAGCAATGAAAGTTGCATACTTTGAAAATCGATCGACCACCATGAATATCAATCCGAGTCCCTCTACTGCCGGCAAGCTTGATATGAAGTCCAAGGAAATGCTCTCCCACAGCCTTTCTGGTACGGGCAACAGCTCCAAAAGTCCCACCGGCCTCTGCTGCTCCACCTTGTCTTGTTGGCAAGTGAGGCACGTTCGAACATATTCCTCCGCATTAGTCCCCATCTTCGGCTAGTAGAAGGCCCTCTCCACGAGAGTCAAGATTCTGTGAATGCCCGGATGTCCAGCCCAAAGGGAATCGTGACACTCTCTTAAGAGTTCACGCCTTAAATTGTCCACTCGAGGAACATAAACCATATTCCCTTTTGTGTAAACGAGTCTCCTGGACCCAAAATCGTCGTGTCTTGCCTTCTTTGATGAGCTGCATCAGAGTTACTGCTTGGGGATCACTGTATAGTCTATCCCTGATCCTGGAAAGGAAGTTTGAGTGCAACTGACTTGCTTGGACTTTGCCCTTGGAGGGCGTTTTCCTGAAGATTGTTTTCTTTTCCCCGAGTCCTCAAAGGAAACAAAGTCGGTGAGCCTTTCTGCGGCCACAATTGCCTTGATCACATCGATGATATTCCTTCGATGCAGTTCCTGTTGGGCCCATGGCTTCAGGCCATCGAGGAAGCTAAACAGCTTATTCTTCTCGAACATATCCTGTATGTCCAACATCAGTGTAGAAAATTGCTTCACGTGGTCTCGAATGAAAGTACTTTGGCAGAATTGTCTCAGCTTCCTCCTTACGACGAACTCTGTGTTCTCGGGTAGGAACTAAGTTCTCAACTCCCGCTTCAAGTCCTCCCATGTGTCCACCTGACACCGACCTTGTTGGATCTCCTCCCAACGGGTTCACCACCAAAGTTTTGCATTCTCATTCAGATACATGATTGCTATTGAAACTTTGGTATCTTCAGAATCAGGCCTCGTAGCTCAGAAGTATTGTTCCATATCGAACAGAAAATTCTTGAGTTCTTTAGCATCTCTAGCACCCCTATAACAATGTGGCTTGGGTGCTCTTAAATTTTGTGGCGGCGGAATGCGAGTGTTGCTTCCTCCCGCATTTAGTGCCCTTGTGAGCAATATCACTTTGGAAGTGAGTTCCGCCACGACTTCGTGCAGATGTTGCACGGAGTCTTTGGTGTCATCTGACAGTCGATCGACTAGGGCCTCCACCTTGTCGATCTGAGATTCAGCTTATTCTTGCGAGCTCTCTACCCCAAGAAGCCTTCTTTGGCTATGGTAGAGTTCCTCCAAGATCTCTTCAAGAACATCCAGGCAGGTTTCCGCCGCTGTGAGTCTCTCCTTATGGCTCTTTTTCCCGGTTGATGCTCCAGATTGTGTCTCCTTTGCTAGTAGAGAGTAGCCAATTTCTCGCTCATCATGTTCGTTGTCACGCTCCTCTTGAGCGGCTCCAACAGCATGAGAGCGAGTTTGCACTTGCAGCCCACCTGCGGTTGCTTGGGGCAAGGGTCCGGCTTGCCCCGTCTTGCTCAATTCACCACGATGCTTTGCCATGGCGAGATTGCGAAGTTTCTTCGTTGCTTGCTCGAATTGCTTGCCTACTCTGATACCATAATGTTACGGACTTAGCTGGAATTGCCTAAGCCGTGAGGCACCCTTGCGCCAACTTCACGAACTTAGCTTGAGTTGCCTAAGTCGTGAAGCGCCCTTGCAATATGCGTCCGCAAGGGTCAGCCAATTTGCAATCTCGCTCAGGTCCCAAAGGATCTATAAAAGAGAAAGTTGATTAGTTCGAAGAACGAGCAACGGACAAGTCCCGACATCTCGCGAAAGGGGAAGCTTTATAAGCAATTTAGCGAGCACCTTGCGTGCATGAGAGAAAAGAGAAGGAAGAAAACAAGGACTTTAAAAGGTTGAAAAAACAGTTGCAAGTCCATAAATAACTGCTCACCGGGTGCTGGGTGCGAAGACAAGTTCCCGTCAAGTTAACGTGCGAACTTGTAAAGATCGTTCAATGCTCGACATTATACCGAAGCCCTATCCCCCATGGTGCAACTCGGGTGATTCCAGGGTGCTGAGATGGCTGACGTTTTGTATGCTGCAGTGGGCTGCAGAAAATAGCCCGCGACACACGAAAACGGAGCCATTTTGGGGCTGTTTGGACCGACGCGACGAGCGATCGCACTATAGCGCTGCAACCTGTTCAAATATGCATTTTTACAAGCAAAAACACACAAAACCAAGGCAAAACATGCTGCTAAGCATCTATACATGTATGCAAAAGCGATGAACGGTTCGTTGAACGAAGTTGTTGTAGGTGCGCAGCGACCATTTGTGACAAAGCGGTAACTACGCAATACTAGTTGAAGTAGGACTAGTAAGCATGTAATGGGCTGTTTCTGCTACACATTCACTAAATCGCTCTCCCTTTCTAGCTTTTACACCTAATGTCTATCTTTTATCTTCCTTTCGGACTATCTACCAACTTGTGAACCAGTGCCTCTCTTATTCCTGGTGAACTCTCCCTACCACTCCAATTGGCCCCCTAGAGAATCACTAGGGCTTTGAGATGCAAAGGCTAAAGAATACCTCCCTATAAAGAGTCAGCCACTCGCACCACTGATGATAGCAGACAATCCAAGGGAGAACAAATGTAGTTCTCTTCCCTGATTTTGTCATAGGTAACAAACTGTCACGGACAATCTGTACAATGAGTGTTTGATGTAATGTTTGTGTATGTTCGTGTCTTTCTTTTTTGTTCATACTTTGCATAGCATGTAGAGGGCTTGCAATAGGCTTGATAGCTCAATTTTAGTTAGCTTTTGTGATCGTCTTAGTTCTGTTAACGTAGATTGTGTGCAGTCGTCACGCAAAGGCAAAACTGCTCAAAAACAGGCCATCCAGATAGTCATTTTAGGGGTTTTCTAGCTCTACAAAGTGGTGCGGAGTGTCAGCCAGCACAGTACCATGGAGCTACCTGGGTAGCACATTGTTGAATGGGTCTTTGGGATAATGTCTAGGGCTGGTTCGCTATCTTATTCTACAGTAGTATCATGTCGGCACTTGTGGGGACTTTTGGCCACAGCGGACCACCTTGGACCTTTTGTCACATGACCGTTCAGAGCTCACGAAGTCTATGTTTGTAATTTACATTGTCCATCAAGTGTTTGCTGAAATGTCTGCTTGTGGAATCCCTAGTTAAACGCTTCCTCTAACCCATGGTCTATTTTGCAGGTCCTTAAGGGACCATAAGAGGTTTCGAGGAGGTTGAGCCTTTGTAGACGGACATATAAGGGTGCCGCACGACCTAGGTAAAACTAGCTAAGTTCATGACAAATGATATCAGAGTGGGATAAGCATACTTAGGAACACTTGGTATGCCATGGGGGACCTAACAGGACTATGTTGAGGGCAGACAGCACGTGCAACAGTTTGAGGGAAACAAGTGTAGAGTCATAGGGAAATGAGTCGCTTAAGGGAGCGAGCATCCAAGATTAGCATTTAGAGGAATGACAATCCTTCACGTGAGAGACATCACGAGGATAAGCGAACTGGGAAGAATGCGTAGCGCATAAAGGTTGGGATGGCTGAGTTCAAGCTATGGCTTGACGTTGACAACCAAACTTGATAGTGTTCGAGGCAAGCAGGGGCGCTTGGCAAAGGATGAGACCGTGCAAGGAGGGATGGGTTACTCGACGATTGAAAGAGTTGTGCAAAGCTCACAAAGGTAAGGGAAAATACTAACTAAAAGAATTCGGTGCCCATACAAGGGCTTGTATACGAACGATGGAATATTCGTTACCATACTAAGATAACCAAAACTAGGCGCCATAGAGCATGGAAACTTTCTTTTCGGCATGGGAAGGATACGTCCATAGGAGTCTGAAACATGTAGTAGGTTCAGCATGTTGCTAGGCCTTAAAGGGTGTAATGAGGGTTGTATTCGCAGAGAGTCATAATCTAGCAAGTGAGTTCGCGGTGGCGGAATAATGCACAGTTTGTTTAGTAAGGCGAAGTAGTCTAAGGGGATGATTGTTTCCGAAACTTCTAGAGGGAAGGATGCGAAGAGGAAAGTTGCTTCAACGGGACACATATCCAAGAGAGATAAATCTTTGTTCTTCGGAGGAAGAATCATATGCAATGGACTACACATGTTGAGGGGTACCTCAAGACAATAACTCCATAAAGCTCGATGACCGAGCAAATGGCAAGAAGTTATAACATCATCTCGCACAAGGTAATGCATTGGTGGAAGCATTACGAGATCAAGTGGGGGAGCGACCTGTCACGCACTTAGCTGGTTTTGCCTAAGTCGTGCGACACTCTTGCGTGTCCGTTCGTAAGGGTTAGCCTCCCCGAAACTTCTTATGGTCCCTTAGGACCTATAAAAGAGAAAACGGGTTAGAGAAAACGTCTCACTCGAGATCCACAAGCAATCATTCCAATAAACACTTTATAATCAATGCAAATTACAAACAGACTTTACAAGCTCTGAACGATTGCACAACAAAGGGGTCCAAAATGGTCCACTACAGACCGAAATCCCTCACAAGTGTCCACATGACACAACCTTTATTTACATGCCTAAAATAGCCATCAAACCCAACTAAAATGGGATTGTTAAACCTTTAACCGTCCCTCTACATGTTGTGCAAAGCATGAACAAACCAAAAGACACAGACATGCATAAGCATTACATCGAACACCCCGTTTATAATTTTGTCTGTGACATTCTCCCCCACCTATTCCTTCAACGTCCTCGTCGAAGCCTTTGCCGACACTACAACTCCTCGCCTTTGCTGAGTCTTCAATCTTCTGCTCCAACTGTAATGCGCCTCTTGGCTCCTAGCTGCTCTACATCGCTGTTGTTGAGTAGTCGAACTTTTGATGCGCCATGCTGCTTCAACTCGCCAATTACTCTAACTCTAGTGTGGGGTTGGCTGAGTTGTGTTGATCACTGTTGGTTCCTGCGGATCCTTCAGATGAAGGAAAAGACCATCCTTGGTATGTGCCAATCTCTCAAATGCCTCATGTTGCTTGAACTGGGTGGATGCCTGTTGGAGCTTTAACGAGCATCACCTCGTAAACTTTTGAAGTTTTTGGGTCCTTCCTCCATAAAATTTGCCCATCGATTCTTCTTTTCACTTATTTGTTACTTCCAAGTAGTTTCGCATCACTTCCGCTTTCGATTGGCATTCTGTTGGGAAATGAAGCGGATAATCTACTCTCAATGGCACTGATCACCATTAGTGAGGATTTGATAACTATTGTCTTTCATTCGATTTCTTTGAAGGGTCTTTGAACCTATGCAGAGCTCTTTTGCTGGATATATAAGAGAATTGGGGTACTCGGTTTCGCCCATTCTCTTAAGAGTTGAGAAGGCAAAGGTTACTTGACTTTGCCCGCCTCCTCGAGGGTTGTACTCCATTCATCGAGCTAGTTACTAGCCTTCACCCGCTCTTTACTCACACTTCTGAAGCACTCAAAGTGTTTGCACTCATTGTGTTGAGTTAGCTATTGTGATTCACCTTCTCAATGCCATCAAACTTCTGGAATGCAAAAAGTTTTCACCCCAACTTGGAGCAAGTCTCTAGTAGTTTTGGTCGCCTCTGGGATTGTACCGTCTTCTCCATCGTCTCTACCGCCTACTCCATTGAGTAGCAAAGGTACAACACCGCGTACTGCCTACTTCGTTCCTTGGTCGTGCACTCTTGCATCGGCCTGAAGACCTTCACTTTCGGCTATTTTGATGAGAAGCTCGTTGACACCGGTCTTACGAAGTTCCTTGGCCTTTGCCCTTCAGCCTTGTCTCGGTACTTGGAGTTTGCCTCTGCATTCTCCACCTCCTCAGTCCCTTTCACGGCCAAGCATTCTCTCTCAATGAGAACAAGGGATTGATGACTTCACGGAAATCCCGCCTCTGCAGTACCATGGTGCTACCATGCCCATGGCCCTACTATCCGTCGCCTCCCATCTGCATCCCTTTCTTCGCGATCGGTAGATCTACCTCTGTGGCACTGTGGCACTCCTCCGAGTCCACTTCCATTCTAACCGATGCTTGGTTTTGGGTAGCTAAGTCCCTTTGGACTCATCGTTGCTTCCTTACCCCTTTCGACCCCTTGCTTCAACACCTCTGTATTCTCCGAGCAGTTCCCCTTGGTCGATGGAAAGACATACTGCAACTCCCATACATGGCCTCCACCATCATGTTATAGGGTTCACATCGATTCTGTTCTCCCTAGCTTCCTTGATAGCAACGTTTGTTTACTCGGCCTTGTCCTTTGACTTGCCGGGCTCCCTGAAGCGAATATGAGCTCTGGAGCAGTCCAACTCTCTAGCCGCTCCGATCATACCTCTGCATGATCAAGTCCCTCCTATGACTCACTGGTACTTGCATTCGAGCTTTTCCCTCAGTGGTACACAACCCCCATATGCTGATGACCAAGGCTTTCATCCGATACAAAATTCGATGCACGCACGGAAGACCCGCCTCTACGGTACCATGACCTTCACTCCTTGAATCCATAGCCCTTCTTACCATCGTGTTGTTCACCGAAGTGGAGTTCCTAGTAGCTCCCGATCATACCCCCGTATGATCTAGTCCCTCGCGGGACTAGATTCGTGTGTATCGCATTGCCATTGTTCCACCACGACCCGCTGCACCATGTCGCCTCCTAGTGACATCTCCCTTGCATTCTGATACTTGTGGGATGAACTCGGATTGTGATCCCTCCATGTGTGGCCTCTGCCAACACATCACAAGGCCTTTTCCACCTTCGATTGTGTTCGCTCCTTTGGCAATCGACCTTCGTCCACCCGCTCTCGGGTCACACCTAGACGAAGCACAGCTCTAGGATAGTTCATCGCCTAGTAGCTCCCAAAGTCCACTGACTTCGTTGAAATTGATGCACCATTGTCTGGATCTTGGGATTCTACCCCTACCAGCACAATCTCCGCTATACACCGCTTCCTTCTTGACAACTTGGATGACAACACTGTGGCATATTCTTCAAGAGTACCCGCCTTCGCGTTCTCTTGCCCCATGCCAAGGCCTTTTGAACCTAACTTCGCCTCCGCAAGTTGATTCGCCTTGGTTCCTCTGTCAAATGCTTCTCCGAGATAAGGTGCATGTACCTCGAAGCTCCCTTCGTCTTTGGCACCATGTAGGATGAGTTCGCTCCATAATAATGAAGGGCCCATGGAACGACATGATCCCGCTCTTGCCTCTACAAGAGTTCTTGTCCTTGACCTCTATCCAAGAAAAGCTTCGTGCCTTCGCTCCATGTTCCATCTTTTATGCCGACTCCCTTCATGCGGCTTGGGTACTTTACCAAGTTACACCCAAGTTGTTCTGTTCCTCGATTTGCATTAAGTTGATGGTGGCCCTCGCGCCCACCATTCCACGGGTCAACCCTCTATTGAGTCCGATCTTTATATCGACTCCAAGTGTGCCTTTATTTGTGTTGCCTTGGGTAGCTCCCCCACTTGATCTCGTAATGCATCCCCCAATGTATTATCTCGAGCGAGATCAAGTAATAACTTATCGTCGCTCGCTCGGTCCGTTGAGCTTTGTTGAGTTATTGTTGTTTAGGTACTCCTTCCCAACATGTGCAGTCCATTGCACATGATTCTCCCTCTAGAGAGCCGAGACTTATCCCCCCTGGATATCTGTCCCATTGGAGTAACTCCTCTCTTCGTATCCTTCCCTATAGAAGTTTTCGGAGACCACTATCCCCTTGGACTACTCCGTCATGCTGAACAAACTGTGCATTGTTCTGCCTCCGCAAACGCACTTACTAGATTGCGACTCCTTGTCAATACAGCCCCCACTGCACCCCTCAAGGCCTAGCAACATGCTGAACTCGCTGCACACTTACAGCCTCCTACGGACGTATCCTTCCCATGTCGAAGAGACAGTTTTAATATTCCATAGCGTCGAGTTTCGGCCGCGTTGGGATAGCCATGAACATTCGATCGTCCGCGTACAAGCCCTTGCATGAGTACCGAATTCTTCGAGTTAGCAATTCCCCTCACCTCTGTGAGCTTTGCACAACTCTTTCGGTCGTTGAACAACTCATTCCACCTTGTATGGTCTCATCCTTTACTAAGCGGCTCGCTTGCCTTGAGCACCATCAAGTATAGTTGCCAACGTCAAGCCGTAGCTCGAACTCAGCCATCCCAACCTTTGTGCGCTACGCATTCTTCCAAGCTTGCTTGTCCTCGTGGTGTCTCTTGCACGAAGGGTTGGCCATTCCTCTGAATGCCAATCTCAGATGCCCGCTCCTTTGAGCGACTCTATTTCCCTGCATCTCCATGCCCGTTTTTCCCAAAACGGTCGCGCGTGCTAGCTGCCCTCAACGCAGCACCGCTTGGTCCCCCACGTTTGCATGGCAAGCGTTTCTATGAGTGCTTGTCCCACTCTGATACCATAATGTCACGGACTTAGCTGGTTTTGCCTAAGTCGTGTGGCACTCTTGCGTGTCCATTCGCAAGGGTCAGCCTCCCCGAAATTTCCTATGGTCCCTTAGGACCTACAAAAAAAAAAACGGGTTAGAGAAAGCGTCTCACTCGGGATCCACAAGCAATCATTCTAGTAAACACTTCATAGTCGATGCAAATTACAAATAGACTTTACAAGCTCTAAACGGTTGCACAACAAAGGGTCCAAAATGGTCCACTACAAACCGAAATCCCCCACAAGTGTCCACATGACACAACCTTTATTTACATGCCTAAAATGGCCACCAAACCCAACTAAAATGGGGTTGTTAAGCCTTCGACCGTCCCTCTATATGTTGTGCAAAGCATGAACAAACCAAAAAACGCAGACATACATAAGCATTACATCGAACACTCCGTTCATAATTTTGTCCGTAACAGACCATAGGCGACACTAAATAAAGGCACGCTTAGAGCCGATGTGAAGATCAAACTCAACAAAAGGCTGACCCGCGGAATGGTGGGCGCGAGGGCCACCATCAACTCAATGCAAACCGAGAAGCAAAGCAACTTGGGTGGAACTTGGTGAAGTGCTCAAGTCGCATGAAGGGAGTCAACATAGAAGACGAAACATAGAGCGGAGGCACGAAGCTTTCCTTGGACAAAAGGTCAAGGACATAAACTCTTGCAAAGGCAAAAGCAAGATCATGTAGTTCTATGAGTCCCTCATTATGATGGAGCAGACTCATAGAGAGCTTCAAGGCACATAAACATGGTGACAAAGTCGAAGAGAGCTTCAAGGCACATGCACCTTATCTTGACGAAGCAATTAATAGAGGGACTAAGGTAAAGTAGGGGTTAGAAGGCCTTGATACGGGGTAAGAGGATACAAAGGTGGGTACTCTTGAAGAATATACCACAGTACTACCATTTGAGTTGTCGTAAAGTAAGTTGTGCGTAGTAAAGATTATGATAGGGGTAAGGGTCTAGGATCAAGACAATAACGAACTAATTTCAGCAAAGACAGTGAACTTCGAGAGCGATTGAGCGACGGACTGTCCTAGAGCTGCGCTTCGTCTGTGTGTGACACGAGAGCGAGTAGACAAAGGTCAATTATCAAAGGAGCGAACACAATCGAAGGTGACGGAGGCCACACATAGAGAGATTACAGTCTAAGTTCATCCACAAAAATCAGAATGCAATAAAGATGTCACCAGGAGGCGACATGGTGCGACGGATCGTGGTGGAACAATTCGTGGCAATACAACATATGGGAAAAGATTCGTGAGAGACTTGATTATACGGAGGTATGATCAAGAGCTATTGGGAGCTTCACTTCGGTGAGCCATAGAGGCAGGTCTTCCGTGCATGCACCGAATTTTGCATCGGATGAAAGCCTTCGTCATCAGTATATTGGGGCTATACACCACCAAAGGGAATTCTAAGTGCAAATACCAGTGAGTCATAAGGGGAACTTAATCATATAGAGGTATCATTGGAGCGGTTAGAGAATTGGACTACTCCAGAGCTCATATTTGCTTGAGGGAGCCCGACAAGTCGAATGACAAGGCCAAGTGAGCGAGTGTTACTACCAATGACACAAAGGAGAATAGAATTGATGCGAGCCCTACAACATGATGATGGAGGTCATCCATGGGAGCTACAATCCGTCTGTCTATCAACCAAAGGGAACTGCTCAGAGAACACAAAGGTGTTAAAAAAGATGGTCGAAAGGGATGAGGAAGCGACAACAAGTCTAGAGGGACTTAGCTACTCAAAACCAAGTGTTGATTAGGATGGAGGTGAACTCAGAAGAGTATCACAATGCCATTGAGGTGGATCTACCATTCGCGAAGAAAGGGACGTAGATGCGAGACGACGGATGGTAGGGCTATAGGCTTGGCAACGCCATGGTACCACAGAGGCAAGACTCATCGATTCCTTGCTCTCTTTGAGGGAGAGCGCATGATCGTGAAAGGGGGCCGATGAGGTGGAGAATGCAAATGCAAACTCCAAGTACCGGTGTCGATGGGCTTCTCATCAAGATAGCTGAAAGTGAGGGACTTCGGGCTGATGCAGGAGTGCTCGACCAAGGAACATGGTAGGCAATACAAGGTGTTGTACCTTTTCTACTCAGAAGAGTAGGTAGTAGAAATGATAGAGAAGAAGATACAACCCTAGAGGTGACCAAAACTATCGAAGACTTTCTTCAACTCGGGGAGAAATTTTTCTTTTTTTGGGCAAAACTTCTTACATTTCAAAAGTTCAACAGCAATGAAGCGAATTACAATAGCTAACTCAACACAAATAGTACAAACACTTTGAGTGCTTCAGAAATATGAGCAAAGAGCAAGCAAAAGCTAATAACTAGCTTGATGTATGAAGTACAACCCTCGACGAGACGGGTGAAGTTTAGTCATTGCCTTCTCAACTCTTAAGAAAATGAGCGAAACTGAGTACCTTAGTTCTCTTATTTACCTAGTAGAGGAGCCTTGCACATGTTCAAAGATCCTTCAAAGAGACTTAGTGGTAGACAACAGTTGTCAAATCCTCACTAATTGTGATTGGCTCTACCGAAAGCAGATTGTTTGCTTCATTTCATAATTAAATATCAATCAAAAGCGGAAGTAATGCGAACCTATTTGGAGGCAACAAATAAGTAGAAGAGAAATCAATGAACAAATTTTGCGAAGAAAAGATCTCAAAAACTTCAAAGTCTGCGATGCGATGCTTGTTAAAGCTCTAACAGGCATTCACCCAGTTCAAGAGATGCGAGACGTTTAAGAGACTGGCGCATAACAAGATATGTCTTTTCCTTCATCTAAGGATCCGTAGGAACTAGAAAAAATCAGCATAACTCGACCGACCTCACACCAGAGTCAGAGTCATTGGTAAGTTAAAGCAACATTGGCGAATCAAAGTTTGACTACTCAATAATAGCGGTGAAGAGCAACTAGGAGCCAAGAGGCACGTTGCAACTGGAGAAGAAGATTGAAGATTCAGCAAAGGCAAGGAGACGTAGCATCTGCAAAGGCTTCGACAAGGACATTGAAAGAATAAGTGGGGGAGAATGTCATGAACAAATCTGTACAAAGGGTGTTCGATATATGTTTGTGTCTTTCAGTTTTGTTCATGCTTTACACAACATGTAAAAGGCTTGCAATAGTCTTGGCAGCCCTATTTTAGTTGGCTTTTATCTGTCTTAGTCCTTTAAATATAGGATATGTACAGTCATCGTATAGAGGCAAAACTGCCTAAAAACAGAACATCTAGACAGCCATTTTAGAGGCTTTCTAGCTCCATAGAGTGGTGCTAAGTATCAACCAACATAGCATCTTAGAGCTACCCAGGTGACACATGTCTAAATGAGCCTTTAGGGGTAGTGTTTAGGGCTAGTTCGCTGCCTTATTCCACAGCAGTGCCATGTGAGCACTTGTGGGGACTTTTGGTTGCAGCGAACCACCTTGGTCGTTCAAAGCTTGCGAAATCTATATTTGTAATTTACATTGTCTGTCAAGTGTTTACTGAAATGCCTACTCGTGAGATCCCGAGTTAATCGCTTCCTCTAACCTGTCTTCTTTTTTGTAGGTCCTTAAAAGGACCATAAAAGATTTTGGGGAAGTTGACCATTTGCAGACGGACACACAGGGGTGCTCCACGACTTACGTAAAATCAACTAAGTTCGTGATAGAATAGCCCTCTTTTGTTGCTTTTTGTCGGTTATGACATGTTTTATCTTTGTGTTCGAAGTGTACTTGCTATAGCATGTGTCAGCAGGGTATCCCGATACACATACCCAAGGTTTTTAATATCGTTATACCGAGTGGTACGTACTGGTCCATCAGCTGACCGACACGTAGACCGCCCGCTACCGGGTGATATCAACCTGGCTATGGTAAGGTGAGGCGAGGCGAGGAAGAAGAGGGAGAAGCATCGAAGAAGAGAGAGAAGCATCGAGAAAGAGGGAGAAGCGTCGAGAAAGAGCACTGCGGAGTCACCGATGCGCCATCACCAGCGTCTCGATGAACCTGAGTTCATCAAACCTTAGCGCAAACTTGTTTTCCACACCCTTTCTCGATCCCAATCCGGTGTCGGGGAAGCGGGAGAGCCTAGATGACAAGGCCGATATCCCTAACAAGTCTCTAATCTGCTACTCAGTGACTGAGTAGGGCATCCTGCTCACCACCACCTTGTTGGGATCATATGACTCGTCGCCACCCGGCACCGCCTCCTCCTCCACCTGTTCCTCGGCATCTCGCTGCGATGAGTTTTCTTCTCGTCCTTGTTCAGCGTCCTCCATGGGCACGACCATTGGTTGCCCCCACTTATCCTTCTTATTCTTCTTCTTCTTGTTTCTTCGCTCCTTCGTTGCAGCGCCCATTGCCATCATTCCCTCGACGTTGCAGCTCTTCACTCCCTTTTCTGCAAATAGGGTTCGGCCCAATATATAAAGGTCGACGAGAAGCACACAAATGTGCCCTTAATAGTCATTTTATATTGCTGCGATTTTTATATATTTTTTATATATTTAATACCGCTCGATACTAAAATTAATTTTTTTTTTTTTTTTTAGTATACCGCTCGGTACACCCTGGCATACCGCTCGGTATGTCATACCGTATCGTACCGAGCAAAGCATGGTACACATACAGTACGAAATTTCAATCCTTGCATATATCAATTTTTGCACTAAATCTTAGTAAGTCCATTATGACAAAATAAACATAACAAACTGTAACTGAACTAAATATAATAAACATAACAGACCTGTAGATAACAGATGTAAGATATCGAGTACCGAAGAGAGTGATTAATTCCCAAAAAAAGTTATATACCAACAAATCACTTGTTTATTGATATCAAAGCCAATGAAGAAGCAAAAGTAAACTGAGACAAGTTTAGGTTCAAGTACCAGCAGTTCCAAAGGCATCCTGAATCTGCAAGTGTAAGAAGTGGACAATATCTACAAGCTTCTCCAGCACCTACAATAGAGAGATAAAAGGCATGCTATAGAAGTGCCATTATGGTCAAACAACATGGTATACCAATATGCAGTTACAATATCTGCTGACCATTATATAAGACAATCTTGAAGCAACAATGTGGACCTACCTCTTCCAAATTCTTGGACCAGAGTGATCTTTTCTTCAAGGACTTTACATGCTTTCTTTGGCTCTTCAAATCTTGCCTTGGGATTTGGAGATTATCACCTAAAAATCAATAAAATACTTAATTGAAGATGGTATTTATCAAATAAATAATAAATAACCACACCTATGATAGAAACCATCTTTCAATTCACATAGGTGTATTTCCGATAAAGATCAGCACAAATGCAAGCCAGTGTATATAATAATACTAAAATGAGGATTTCTTATAGAAAACAATGCCACTCACCTACTTCAATTTCACATCAACTAGATTTTGCAGTCTTAATGCGGGCATAAGGGTGTGATAAAATTAATAGTTGTTCCTCCTCATATCATTGTTGTTATCAATCCCCAAATGGTTGGGACTTCATGAATTTCTCGTTGTTGTCTTGCAAGAAGTATGATCATAAAAAAAATTTATAATACATAATATTTTTATTTTTTTTTAATTTAATATTTTATTATTTGAATGTGTTAGTTAACTTGGCTGGTAAAGACTTTGAAATTTTATTGCAAAATCTTAGGCTTGAATCCTGCCTTCGTTACTTATCCTTTGCAAAAAAATATTTTGTTATTTTGTACTTTAGTTTTTTATTTTTAAATATTTTCTTGTCCAATTCCAATCTCACTGATCCGACCTAGCCAATCATGCTGACATCAATCACATAGTCCTTGCTCCTTAGTCTATCACAGAACTAATATCAATACCAATCATGCAAATTGTTGATAGACCTTTCACTGGTCAGCAGAAAGTATATTAGGGAAACAAGTGGTTTCGAAGCAAAGGTAGAAAATTTTGATGGCAAGTAAATAGTAGAACAAAGTATCAATAAGAATTGAGGACAGACCAGTTAAGGTAGCAGTCACTAAAGTGATGCACAATTTCTAAAGAGGGGATCTAGTGTAATTAATTTGTAAAGGAGAGTTTCACTTAATGTGTTATTATTTATTACCCATTCAAGGGCATTTGTACTGGACGAACAAGCTTTCAGAATGAGCAATCAATTCAACACAATTAATGAGTTACAATACATATTCATTGCACATATAAAATTATATAGCTAATTTGAGCTGACAAAACAGGTAGATTGACAATTACAGATCCTGCTTAAAAAAAAAAACCATTACATTCATTATTATGAAAGAAACCAAGCATGAAGGAGATCATTCCGTTGGAAAGAGTGTCAAGAAATAAGATTGATTGCGAACTCAGCTCTATTCTACACAAAGAATTTAGATGTATCATTAGACTATGAACTTAGATTGATGAATCTAGATAAGGGCTTACACAATATCTAAACTAATTTAATAAACAAATAACTCTTGAGTAATATAGCATTTAATAACTCTGATATCACATTCAGGAATTCGAACAAAAGGTATCCAGTAAAGATAGCTAATGTAAATCAGAAGCAATAAAGACAGGTTTTTTTTTTCCATTTTCAAGGAATAGTCCAACACTCTTGAAATGGTTAATGCTTGCTCAAAACATTAGAAGCAACAGGGTAGGGACAGTTATCAGAACTTCAGGTTCCTCCAAACAAAATATCATTCTGATAACAAAAAGATAAATGGGAATATGATAACCTATATTGTAAATCACAGCCACATACAAATAATCTAGAAGAGCAGCTGACCTCTTTGTACTCCATTTGCACTATTATCTTCTTGATGTTTTCTCTTATAATCTTGCTCAAATTTATCCAAGGCATGCAACTCATGGTATAGTTCCTATAGAAACATAAAACAGAAATACAAATTATATTAGCAAGAAATTTTTCAAGAATGAAGCACAAACCCCATAAGGGCAATAACCAAATTCACCAGAAAATGAAGCTGTTGAACAAGTTAAGAAACACTTTTTTTTTTCTTTTTTTCTGTACCTTAAGATTTAATTTATGGGTATTTTAAAGTTTAATTATGAATTATTTTTCTATTTTTTTAATAATTTTGGAGTTATTTTTAGTAAGATATGCAGAAATTAATGTTGATTATGAGCTGTTAGGATATTCTGAATATGAGTCCAGTTAAAGTTTATTTGATTCAGATTTCAGTCTAACTTAAATCAAAACCTTTTAGTATTTACTTAAAAATGTTGAGTAAGACCTAGTTGAATTTTAGTTCAATATTAAGTTGGTCTGAAAGGTAAGCATTAATCAGTTGTTCCCTTACTTTCATTTGGTTGGTCTGAAATAAAGATTGAGCATATCTTTTCAAATGGATTCCTTGACTAGGAAGTAATCCATGGTCAAGTCCTTCCTATGAGTGAATAACAGGGAACTACCATACACTTCAAGAGTCTTGATCTGGGAAACAGTAGAACAAAATAACCTCCGTCCTGTAGCAGAATTGGTTTCTCCTGGAGGGTGATCGTGACATATTTTAAGCTGTATATGGACTCAAACTGTTGCTGACCATATGCAGGGCTAAAGGCAAGCTTCTGACTTGCAGAACAAGTCATTCCACAGCCCATGTTTCATAAGATTCCAATTAGTTATGTGCTTCACAGAAAAGATGCAGATTTCATATCAGCCATGATAAAAGGTAATATTGATGTGACCTACTGAATGCAGAAAATTCAGACACATAAATTTTAATTGCAATATCCTGTTTCTTTCCCTATAATTTTTTTTGTTAGGAAAAGAGCAGTGATGAAAAACAAGATATTTCAATGAAACCTTCAAGTTTCTACTTAGGCCAGTGACTTTAATTACTATCTTCTTCCTTAATGTTGAGAGGTTCTGTCCCATTCCCAGTCTCTTTCTTCCCTACCACAACTGCTTCTTCACCATAATTCACTCCATTTATTCTATTATTTAAACCTCTCATTGAAAGGGCATCATGAATTGTATTGTTTTGATATAAGATATCTCACCTATTAAGCAACTCTCGCAAATATTTCAGTAATCAAAATGTTAACATATCAATATTGATTGTCAAAAGGAACTCGAACATCTAAAATGCATTATTCAATCAGACCACAAGCAAACATAAGTAAAATTAAACAGATTATGTGTGAATCCCATACAATACTAATTCCTCTAAGGCCAGAATAGCACTACTGTTATGGTGATAAAATGACCATTCTCTATGTTTGTATTTCCTTTTGAGTGTAAACCATTGAGTCCAATGACTAAACAAAATTGATTAAAAAATTTGATAATAACAAAGATCATTTTGTTGGAAGACCAAAAAGTGTCGTATTTCAGTATTATATCGATCTTTGCATGGAATGGTGCATAAGTCAACCGCTGCTATACCGCCATTCACATTGCCAAGAGTGTGTAGCCATGCCTCGGCACCACAAGAGACCCCAAACCAATGACTGAACAAAGACGGTATGCTCCGAAACCCTCTGCATGACAATCTTTATGGAATACAATTGAAATTTATTGAGAAGCACAGAACCATCGTTTCAGGTTGCATCTATGGTTTTAGAAATTTGGTGGCAGAAAATCAACTCCAAGAGAAAGATCTCTTTAAGAGAACAACACATGACTGATGCCTTCATTCTATCAACAAGGAAAATGTAAAAGCAAATCTGTTCATGATGTTGGCAATCATGTTTCAGTAATTCACGACAGTTCTCATCGAATACTTCCAGTAAATATGCAAGTCCCCCACAAATAAAATTCATCTCAAGCATGTCCACAGAGATCAAAAGCAACCATAAGCATGTACCATCTGCCAAACATATGCATGGTATTTGATAATGCTAATTTTCATATCTGAGAACCATAGGCAACTAGCAGATTATGCTAATGGAAAAGAAGTAAGACCATTTTGACAACAATCAACCATTAAAGGGAAGGTAGAGATACTCACAGCTGTATAATGAGCCAATGTCATGAGCTGCTCCATTGCAGCTTCAGCTAAGTTTTTCAACTGTTTTTGATGGGTAAGTTCTGATGCTAGTCTAGTGTAAATAAACATAAGATCTATGAATTCTGTTGAGAACAAAATACATTCAGGTAATCCAATAGAACAAAGGTTGGGATTTTACTTGTCAAAATAGCGTTCCAAGTTGTGCCATTGAGGATCTTTACAACGATTTCCAAAGCGAACAACCTCTTTGGAAAATACTTTCAGCTCTTCCCTGTTGAATTGACAACAAAAGCTGACACACCTTTATTGATAAAAGCAATCTTTCAATTGACCAAGGTTATCATATTGTTTGATAGTTTACTTGTTGAACAGACTAAAACATCATAAATATCAAATTTGTACAATTTTTTTAGCATTTGACTGAATCAATTGAATGAGAAAGTTTGAGATTATGGACCTTTTGTCAGCAGCAGAAACCCTCAGCAACTCATCCATGTCTTTGGATATTAAATATTGTACACCTTCTGATCGAAGTACCACTTGCTTCAAATACTTTATGTTCTCCTTTGAAAGTGATTGCATTAGATTAAAACCTTTAACAATTGTATTGGCAACTTCAAAAGATAATATAGATATTTTGTTTCCCTTTGTTGAAACTCCTGATATAAAACTACTATTCAGGTGCAAATTCGTCATGGTACTTCCGAGTGTGTCCAATACCTCCACAGCTTTGCCAAACCCAACACTACCTGCCTTGCCCAAAACTGAGCTCACTTCTGAAACCTGCTATACAACAAATTATAATTAATATGCCTAGTTCACATCTAAGAAGTCAACGTTCAATGAATCAGAAGGCAAGCATAACACATGAATGGCACATTATACGAATAGAGAATTATTATAAACAATATATTACAGGAACCAAGAGATCAATTGTGCCAGTAAAAAACATTTTGGGAAGAATGTTGAGAGCGAAATAATAAGAAACAATTTTAAGTACATATGCAACAATAGGCGACAGAAAGCAAGTCTTCTTATGCATATAACTAGAACAAGCAAGAATATAGATCATATTTTGTTCTGTTGTTTCTAGATGAATCTGGAAGACATTAGAAAGGAACGTGTGTTCCATAACAACAATTTAACTTGATCAAACTCAGCAAAATGTGTATTGCTTAAATGAAGGAAAAAATTTAGTCGTACCAGCTGAGATGATATGTCTATAGCAACATTATTTCTTACAGAATACACAATGATTTTACCTCCATTAAAAAAATTTGACCAAAGCCAGCACAAATTACGAAACTTGTTTAAAAAGAACAGTTAAATTAATAAATTAAAAACTAAAGGTGAAGTAGCAACTATGAAGCACAACTCAGCAATATGAATAGGAAATTATGATGGTCAAATGTATAAGATCAGAAAAAAAAAGAAAAAATGCATAAGCTGAGTCCAAAAAAGAGTGCGTGCTTATATTCTCCCCGATCAGAATTCAGAAAGCAAATTAGTCATGTCACTTTTTTGTTATGATTGATCAAGTTTTCTTCCATTCAAGAGTTCTGCCTATATAATTTTGTATGATTTTATTCTATAATTGAAAAAAAAAAAAAAACACTTGCATCACAAGTTTTGTTCTTTGCAACGTTTGTTGTACAGCCCGAGTTGGTATGGTATGGGCGATATGGACCGGTACAACCAGCGACCAAGATGTCAATCACCCAAATCTCCATCGGCACACCCCAACATACCGTGTGTCAATACATCAATACAGACTGGTATGTACCGACCCAACAAATCTCTGAGACAAATCTGTTACCCGAAATGACAAACCCTGGTTCTAAGAATGGCCCTTTACCAGCAATGGATGAGGCAAGAGCAAATTTCATACTGACTATGGGGCCTCCGTGACTCATTTTGGTTGGTAGCAATATGTCACACTATCATTGTAACAATTCTGCAATTACTGGAAATCTAAAGCATCAAATTCAACAATATGTTCATCAAATTCAACAATATATTCATTACATAGAATGTTAGAAAACATTGTCTCAGCAGAAATACAAGGGATGAAGAACTCAACAACATTCATAACTTGCTTCCACTGATTAATTTCAACTGTGCACCACCACCCACTTACTCAGTTTTATATATAGTCTATTAAATTCAAATAATTCAAAGGAAACATGCCATAGAAAAACATTTCATCTTCCCAGTGACCATGATCTTCTACGCTACTAGTGGTGGCAACCAAACAAATATAACTTGTTCTACTGCCACTCCTTACCATCCAATTGTATAAAAGGAAACTATCACTAGATAAACTTGCCTTAGCAGTCCCAGACTTCCCGGGGTCGGAGGGCTTTGACATGGTTGACATGGTTGACCTGGAATTTTGTGAGAAAGCCCTCGATAACTGTGGCTCCGTGGCCTCTGCGGAAGCGGCATGTAAGTCTTCAGTGGGCACACTCATCCCCTCCGTAACGGAAAAGGTCTGTTCTTGCAGCCGCTTCTCCATAGTTTCTCCTGCTATCGAATAAGCCAAAGCCCCTTTCATCTTACTACGGGATTGATTCGGCATCGGTTGATCCCTGAGCCCATTGGAATCGAGAGTACTCTCGCTGGGCGATTTATCTACAGCAGATCGTTTCGAGCAAAGCCCGCCCATTGTGCGGAGCGTCTAACCAATCTCAATCCTTCTTCTCCTTTCGCATGCACAAATTCTTCGCGGACAATCTTTCAAAGAAACGACCCCAGGAGCAAATTCCACAGGGATCGCCACCGCAGCTCCGAGTCGATCTAGCAGCGTAACACCTAAACAAAAGGGGGAAAACATCTGGATTTAAAATCAAAAGCCAAGTCCGACGCCATAACGAGTAGAACTCCGAATCCAAAATCCAAAACCGGCAGAAAACAAAAACAAGATTGAGATTCTTCGAGAAACCTACAGTAGGCAAACACAAGAAAACTAGGAAGGCAAAGAAAAAGGCCGCACCTTTGGGGCAGAATAAAATGGCTAAGCGATTGATCGATCGATCGATCGATTGACCGATTGATTGATGGTGCGGTCGATCAAGATCCAGCTTTATGCTTCCCACGGCAGCACGAGGCAGCAAGAAGACTAGAGAGAGGAGACCACACAGTCTACTGCAGCACTGAGAGAGAGAGAGAGAGAAATGGTCAAATCCAAACGGCCATCCAAGTCTCCACCCAGCTCCTCTCAAGTCTTCTCCACAGACCCACACAAACTTCTCCCCTCTCCAATTTTACTAGTGGGTCGTTGTCTATTGCGTCTTAGTCTTTAAGATTCGCATTTGAGATCACCGTGGAGAGAAGGTACAAAGTTATGACGTGATTATGTTCTATTAATTACATCTCGTTACTTAACCCTTACAACGTATTAATTACATCTCGTTACTTAATTCAGTCCTTTAACAACAACGAAGCTCATAAATGTAATTATTTAGGATAGATCATATAATTTTTTTACTGAGAAATAAAAATTCATATGTTTAGTAAACTTAATGATATTTAAATTTTTATTTTACATTTCTATTATTTTTTTCTCTTTTTTACTCTTTATATATTATTATTAATAATAATCATTTTATCGCTTTTGACTAATAATGTAATCGGTAAATATTTCAATAAATTATTTATCACTTAATTATCATAAAAAGTTAAAAATATTACAGTATAGAATCTAAAGAGAATCAATATACATCTATTTAACAAGAATAAACTTTATCCTTGCATAATTTAAATTCAATGTCACGCGGGTTGTTTATTTTGAATTAGAAATATTTAGTCTCAAAATATAGAATCTAGAGAAGGTCAATATATATGCTATTAAATCATGCTATTTTGGTAGGCTTATCATATTGGAATCTTGATAATTTAGTAGGCTTGTCATGATATAAAGACTCATTCTCTTAATTCTTTTGATAGTATATGTAAAATTTATTGAAATTCCAAGGAGTAGTGGTGGTTTTTATTAATTTAGCATAACCCTACTAAAAAAGCAATTAGGAGTAAATCTTAGATCTAGATAAAAAAAAATAATGGTCATAAGAGTAAATATTGAGTATATGCTAGTGGTTAAATTAAGATATCATATGCATAGTTAAGAAATTAAGAAAGTAATATTTTCTTATAAAAAACATTACAGGTAAAAAATATTTACTAGGGAAAATTAATTATCGGAAAAGATTTAATAATCATATGTAATTAATATCTGTGATTCAAGATGGTCATAAAAGCAATCATGTTTGATATGAAGCTATCAAGGAACAACTTGTTCAAAGAAGAATCTTGTTGACTAACTCCACAACCAAGAAATCCTACCACTTGTTCACTTGTTTATGCTTTATGAAAATTTATGGACTACAGAGCTTCTTCATCTTTCTCTGCTTTGGCTGCATGTGTGTGAGAGAGAAAGACATGGCCATATTTCCACAGCAAACCATAAGCTTTCCTAGTCAAAAGGATGAAAAATTATACATATATATATATATATATATATAACAAGAAATAATGAAGCATTGCTGAAAAAAGGTCACCCAACACATTCAAGAGAATGAAAGCAAAAGTATCTTAGATGGCATCTAATCATATCATCAAATTCAAGTGCAGCAAGAATGCTAAGTGAACTCATAAGCTAAGCACCCAGAGATACTGCTTTCAGCATCATAAACCCAAATCCAATTATACAGCATTAAGTTCCTGATGCAAAAACAAAAAGAAAACAAATATCGTACTTCAGCCGCTGCAGAATTATCATACAAGCATCAGACCATTTACAAATGAGAAAAACGTTTCTAACATCTTGTTCATGTGAGGAACATTAGGACGTTCGCGAGCCTTATGGATGACAAGTTCATTTACAAAATTGGCACACTGTGCTTACCGCAAGAATAAATTCTCTTAAAGCCAAAATTAGCTACAGGTGAACCTGGATCGGGGACAAGTAGGATGAAGTACAATGCACTCAAGAATCAGCATCCCCTTAGAAGGCTTCGGTCATCCATAGAGAGCTGGTCAACAAGCAGCTAACCAGAAAGGAAAGACATCGCTTTTTTGAAATCCAGAGATAGGGCAGAATCAGGGAAGTGAGTGCCTTGTGGAATCCACAAAGCACCTTCCCGAGGAAGCATTATCTTCTGGCCTTGGTTCTTTCCATCATTGCCAGTTTCTGCAGACGAAACTTCTTTCTTTTTCTTCACAAACTCGAAGAATTCTGCAACTTGCCGGGCATACCTTTGAAAAAAGGTAAACATGATATAAGTAAATCACTATCATTTATGCATTCAATAGCTCTCACTTCCACACATATGGTATAAAAGGCATATCTAAACTGATCCAGTGTGGAATCTCATTATCTCAGCAGGGCATCCATAGGACAGGAAACCCTATAACAGTTGTCAGCACAGCATAACAGAACTACATAAAGATGCATGCAATATAGCAATTTTAAAGGTCAGATGCCGAACAAAGGCAAGAGTTACATTCCTTAACTCCTTGTAATGAACCATCACATGATGGAGATTTAATTTGGACAATACCAGCATACATCAAGCCATAGTAAGCAATCCTTTAAGCTTGCTCCTATCTATCAATGAGTCCTTTCACAAACACAAATTTAACTCCAGATGAACAGCAGACCTTTGTCACAACCAAAGGCAGTTAGATACATTTTCATTTTGTGGTCCTTCAACACATCATTCCATCCAACATCCAATCTGAGTCCCTCATTCATAACAGTAAAACAGATGGAAGGCCTCAGTGCAGATGTAATGCTATATTGCAACATGAGGGTCATTGGTTTGAGAAAACAGGCACAGTTTCTCTGAATGCTGGAGTAAGACTAAACACAGTACTGGCATGCCAAGAAAAATTACCACCCATCCACATCCATAGAGGGTACTCAATATTCTGTCAGTTGACTGGAACAATATTGATAATTTTTCAATTTCTTGTAAGATCAACTAGATTGCACTCACTGCTCTAAAATGACCCAACAAGCAAACATGTTACTATTTCCAACATTAAAAGCATTTGTTCTTCTTAATAACTAGTAGCTAACAGTGTCACTTTAGTTATTAAACATTCATGATTATAATGTGTGTCAAAGATTCATCATTAACCAGTTTTGAACTTTTGCATCAGGGCACATGAACTTGTGCATCATCAAGATTCAGAATAACACACAAGCCCCATGGTTTTGAAACTAACCAGTTTACAAAGGAGTTAAGCTCGCATTTCGACAGCTAATATTGCTTAAAAATATTTATTTTGGCATGTTGGTATCTTTCTGAAAGATTTTTGGTACTAAATGTTCAAAAGATTAGAGGAATCATATTTAAAATTTAAAAAATATGGGGCTACAACTAGAAGAACAAATCCTATAAGCTGAGGATGCATCACTGCATCAGAATCTAACCCATTAAAGAGAACCAAACTGTTGAGCTGACTTCATATATCATATGTATTTCTGCAGACCAGTGAGAAAAGGAGTGCACAGAAAATCTGATCCATATAGACAGCAGGCCTAGCTCGGCCAAGCGTTCAACCTTATTGTCTTTTAGTAAATACAATGATTAAATAATTAAACCACAAAGATTCAGTTTAAACCATTATCTTAGAGAATAAAGTGAGGTAAGCAAACTTACTGTCTTTTAGCTTCAATGTCTTTGCTGAAATCAATGTTGGGTTCGCAGTCCAGAATCAGAGCTGGAACCTAATTAACAAAGTTCATTTACATCAAATGAAGAATTTCATTACTAGTGAGGGAACAAAAACGAAAAACTACCTTTTGGATACTTGGATGCATGTGATCGCCTTCTAACAAGAACACACGATCCCTTATATCAGGATGCAGGGAGTCATCCATGTGCAGAGGCAACTGACTGACTGACAATACACCGTGGTTTCCATGTTGAGAAGGGAACAACCAGCTTTCATGTTTCTCATGCAAACCTCTCAAGTACTCCAGATTAACACCACCTTCTTCTGCCCTATTTCGCAACATCATTCTTTTGTGACAAGTGTCAGGGCTTGCTCTAAGATAAATGAAACCATCAGGAATAAGCCCTGGAAGGCATGATACAACAGGATCAAACCATGAGTCGTAGATGCTAATCTCCATCTCATTCATCCAGTTGGCCTCATGAACAGCACGCACAAAGACCTGCATATAGGAGATCATACAGCTTCAATAACTGAGAAGCAAGTATTGAATTGCACCAATGCACTGTCAAATGAAAACAGTGTTATGGAGAAAATGGCTATGGTCATGTTATTAATTTATCACATAATGTGCTTACCATTCTATCACTGAAAACACTTCTTTCCATGAGCCTGAGAGGCTTTATTCCACCAGATGACTCTCTTTCCTGCATGACCCTTGTCACAAATACATAATTCTGGAAGGTGTAAGCATACCTCTGTGGTTCAGCATAGAACGCATCCAAAATATTAAAGTGATCAGGACCAATATCCTGCCACTTGGCAATAGGTTCTGGCACTATTTCCACAAGATCACGTAATTCAATTGTCTCATTAGCTATTCTTTGAAGGAAAGTAGTCTTCCCAACACTAATATTTCCTTCAACACAAAATGTGAGCCTGTTCTTTGTTGCAAGTTTCACATCAGACTCTGTGGTGTTGTCTTTCAACTCTTCATCTACTTTTTCTTTGATAAAGGAGGTTATGCTCTCTGCATGGTTTTTGTGAATGATTCCCACAGAGCTCTGTAAGTATTCTACCATCTTGTGGCTGGATTCGCCGACAAACTGCGAGAACACAGAATTTATTAGAGACTATAGAATGGAAACCATAAACACAACATTTATTAAAATGTGAACATTCAAAGAACTAATCATTCTAGAGGATCCATAATAGCTACTGATACAATCATAGATATGGGTGTCATCATATAATCTCCCAACAACATGTTTAGCAAATAAACATCTTGGCATTCATAACAGATACTAAGAAAAGGATGATGAAACTCATAAAACAAAAAAGGTAAAAAAAAATCATATAACAGAATATACTCATTGCAGAATGATCAATGAAGACGTCAAGCCATATCTCCATCGTGTTGATTCTCTAGTGCTTATCACTTGAGAAACAACTCAACCTTGTCTATAAGAACCAATAGAATTAGTTCAACATAGTATCGTTCTACATAATGTCATAACAAAAAAATACATTTAATTCTTAAGTCAGCCCCTGGACTATATTTTATATAAGAATGCAAGTTTCTTAAGCTTCAAGGACATTTCTTGAGCTTCAAAGAAATACTGCAACTGCTAAAATCAGGTCAATGGGAGGAACATTATCATATACCTTATCGATGTATAACTGTTTGAGCTGGGCCACGCCATCGAAACCCTTGTCCACCAGCTTCCTCAGATTCCGAGGCCCAACCCCAGGAATCGTCAATAGTTCCAAGCTCCCTTCCGGGGATGCCTCCAAAATTCCACCCCTCGGTCTCCTCTCCACGGTACTGCTGCCAGCCGACGCAGCCCTCTCCTGCGTTACCGTATTCTTCTTCTCCCCCTTCACCACCGCGCCCTTCTCCTCATCGTCCTCTTCTTGGCTACTCCCGTTCCCAACAGAACCCTCCAAGCTCCCACCTTTGTCCCGAACCCTCAAAGCTTCGACCGTCCCAAAGCTCCTCGCCCAACCGCCGCGCAACAAGGGGGCTGAGGCCGACATCCGAGGTCGGCAGAAGAGGCGGGAACCATTGTCGGCGGGGACGGACACGGGATCAGGTTTTCGAAAGGGATTGTGGCTTCGCTGGAGGATGGCGGAGGAGGGTGGAGGCAGAAGGCGGAGTGCGGGCATCGATGTTAGCAGGAAGGCTCGGGCGGCGGTGGTCTCAATCCAGCCGGCTGTGGAGAGGACGGGGGTTCCATGCCAGAGCTTGTGCATAGCTTCCGCTGCTGCTGTTGCTGCCTCTGGAGTACATGAAGAATCGTAGAAGAAGAAAAATGAAGGGACAGAGAGAAATGGGTTAGGGTTTTGGGGAAATACGAAGGAAGGGGCGGGGTTAGGGTTTTGGGGATTCGAATGATTCCTTGGGAAGAGGAGAAGCTGAGGGAGAACTCAGCCGTAAGATTGGATTCCTTTCGCTCCTCGGCCGTCGATATGTCACGGATGGAAGGAAATACATCACGTGAAATACGGCAAAAGGGACAGAATCCAAACCTCCATCTCAACCGTCTCTGTACCCTTATCCTCACACCTCAACCGTCCATTTGATATTATCTGTACCTGAACATTTCTCGTCGCACAACTCACATTGATAGGGGGTGAATGGAAAACGAACGGTCATGATCTGTTAAAAGGTTGAACGGACGACCAAGATGGGAGAAGCTGATCCGTTCAAACTCTTTGTAATGTATTTATTTGTTTGGTTCCGCAAATTGGAAATTAAATTCAAATATATCAGATGATTTTTATAATTACATGAGTCCTCAGCAAGTTTCATTTAAACAATAAAGAAATTTCCTGCAAATACAAACATCATCCAAAAAATATATTTAATTTTGATTATAACATATGTTAAACTATGGATTTCTTGGTTGACCTTCACGTGTGTTGACTGGGATCAGTTGACTAAGACTCGAATTCCCGAAAGAACTTGTAACGAGGAGACGGAATTATTCTTTCGGCCAACACCTATCTGCTTTCTCCAATCTATCTCGCATTGCTTTCATCGAGAGAAGGATTGACTCGAGCTGCCATCTTAAGAGATTTCGAAACTTCGATGATAGCGTTCCTTTGCCTTGTAACCTCTCTCTCTCTCTCTCTCTCTCTCTCTCTCTCTCTCTCAATCTATTCCCACTCAGAGTTGCAGTTTGTGTTATCAGAAAACCCCCTCGTCTGATCTCAGTGCCAGCTACAAGAACTCTATAAACCAGTCTGATGTCGCTGGCATCAAGCTGCAAGAAGCTGAGAGCAACGAAGTAAACACATCGTCGGATCTCAGTCGTAGTATTGAGTGCTGATCCGATGCATGCAAAGGCCGACACCTTTTCATCTCATCTGACGCCTGTTGCTGCCTGAACTCTTCAAATGAATCTGCAGCGAGACGAGATGCGATGCCATGCCATGCAACGAAGTATATAAACAAGGAGTTAAAGAGGCCAAACTACTGCTGAGAGAAGATTCACACTGTTGCAGTACAAGTGTTACGAAGAACACCCTCATCTGATCTCAGCCACGCATATTAACTGATCTCGATCACTTTCCATCTCATCTGATGTATGCTACGTACAAGTGTCAGTAGCATGAAGCACTTCGTATACGAACAAGGGGTAGACTCGATGTAGAAGCAAACTGCTGCTAAGAATCGAAGGGCATGGAAGAGAACAGATTCACACCGTTGAGGTCTCAGCTTCATACCACTCTCCCCTTGTCATCTTTAGCTTCAACATCTATCTCATCTAACTCGAAAGAGATGCTCGTACACGAGTAGTATATCAAAATTGCACTAGTTTGATTCAAAACATATAATTAAATAATATTCGAAAGAAAAATGTATAAACAATAAAAAAAAAGGTGAAATCATTATAGAAGACTAATAATTAACCATATACCTCTTGTGCGGGTTATAGTGGAGAATCAATAATCCCAAGAGAATTAATTTGATAGCATAGTAATAAGAAAGGGTGAAAGATGCATGTCATGGACTAATAATTAACCATGTGGGCTCCTTAATAGTTACAACACTAAACACATGAAATTTCCAAGGTATAAATCAAGCAATAATCATGAAAAACAATGAAATGACTGAAAATTAATATAAATTTTAAAATCAAATTAATAATTCTAATGGTTAAAGATAATTAACAATGAGTCAAATTTTATGGTAAAACACGTGAGAACGTTGGACATTTTTGAGTTTTCTTAGGAATAAATCTCACAAGTATATATACACTTTAAACTTTGGTCGTATCGGACTCACTCACTTAAGGGTGAGGGTTCAAAACATTATCCGATATATTATTTTGAATGTGTTAATTTGCTTGACTAGTCGAGATGCTAATAGACAAGTAAGTTGCTCACTTCTTAAATTAATGTAAAATATATTTTATATTTTTAACTGAAAATTTAATAATAATAGTAAATGTTGTTTTGGATTAGGAAATAGCAGCTTCGATCCTTACAAAAAATGATGGTATTGATTTTTGTTCGAAAGACTATATATGAATATAATGAAAAGAGAATACTTAATGTAAATCATGAAATAATAAAATAGAGAAGTAGATTCATACAACATTATCATAGTTGATTTTTTTTTTATGGGATGATTCAGGATGAGATATGCCTATTTTCTACAGAGAAATATTTATTATTAATACTTTGTAGATCCGAATGTTGGAGAATTAAAAAATAACATGCACAACAGACCTATATTGATCATATAAAATTATCGAGACAAATATAAAAAAATGTTCAAACAATTCGATATAACTTTCAAAAAGGATAAAATGATAAAGAATCTAGTATGGACATATATTAAGTATATTTGTAAATACTATATTTAGGAAAATTAAAATAATTTAGATGCTCTAAATTTAATTCAAATATTGTTTTTTTATAGATCGACAACAAAGATCTATAATAGTAGTTAATCCCATATATTAATAGGAACTTTACAACTTATTATTTTCATTGTTGTTGTTTGATCTGATTGATCAAATAAAAAAGGATGAAGCATCAAATGTGAGGGTAGGAAATGAATACTCCCCATGATTGTTGCCCCATAAAAAAAATCATAAGATATTATTACTTCAAAAGCATTAGATTGAAAAGTCTAAAAAACCATGCTATGTGAGAGATGGTGCATTCTTATCACTGCTCGAAAGATAATTTAATTGACTGTGGAGTTCATAGAGCTCAATAATGCTGATAGACACAGCGCAACAAGCCCCATTAATTACAAGAAAAGAACGTCTCATTGTGTTTTAACTTTAGAAGCAATTTGACATTGACTCAATGATCAATATATTCCATATAAAAAAATAAAGCTGGTAGATAAGGCAATATTTATTTAGTTATATTCTCTAAATTATCTTTAAACTATTGGTCATTGTCATTCGACTTAAAGCTCAAGTTTGTAGATGATGTAATATGTATATATTTTTTATTTATGTTCTTACCATTGTTTGGGTGACTTGTAGATCATTCCAACAAACACCTTTCCTGATATAATCCCAAAAATTGAATTAGGATTTATTATTTATATTCTTGATAAATCGATATAGCTAATATCTCATGTCAATCAGGACTTGATATTTGGCCAGTCGGATCAATAACATGAAGATGAGCCGAAAGGGGATAATATTCTTCAGTTTAGAAGTTAGTTTTGTAAGTAATACTTGCAACTTAAGAAACTAAAAAAATGAGAGTTGCTTCAAAAAAAAAAAAAAATCTCCACAATTCTTTAAAAAATGTGTCAGCCTGATTGATTAATTATATATATGTGTCTAATTTAAATATTAAATTGACAATAAAGAAAACAATGGCATAAAAGCATGATCATACAGATCAAAGGTAGGGAGCAGTGACAAGTGATTGGGGTAGGTGCAATTTGTGTTAGCTCAACAAGGTGCCAAGGCCTGCCTTTGTTGCCTGCATCACCACAAACATCAACATTAATGGTGACAGAGAAGACACAGGAAAATAATGGAAGGGAAGGTCAGGAGTTCACATCACTCAAGGTCCCAATTGATTCCACAAGTCCTCCCTCATTATTTCCAGGCATGTGTTTGTCAACTGTCCACTACTTTTTAGGGTTCCACATAGATTCAGGGATGTGTTTGCCTACCAACTCATCCACTTATTCTCCTATACCTCACTACAATTCTGAGAAAGACGAGATGTAGTGAGAAGTTTCAAGCATTTGTTCCTTTAACTTCTTGTTTACAGAAATCAGATTAAATGCTGAAGCAATTGCTATATATATAATATATATTTTGTCAGAACACTGAAAGCCGAAACTAGAAGATATTCTTCCGGTCTGTTGAACTTTTATGAATTTTCATTCAAATACATATTCACATGTCAGATTGGTTTCATCATTTGCACCTCCTTTTCTTTTATTTTACTTTTCTTATTCCAATGCTGAAGTGTAAACATTTATGGCCTCCAATTGATAATTGAGGACATAAGTTGTTATATTTTCATTGTTGAATGTTTAGTCAAATAAGATCCTAAGAAAAGGTTGGGAAATATAACCTGTTTACATTATCCTGAAGTAGTAATTTCTTTGATGATACTGTTGTAAGATGCAATGTTAAATATTCATCATAAATTGTTGGGAGAAAAGATCTCGATGTCAAGATTAAAAATAAATTTTGAGATCAATAATTAACAAAATAAATTTTAAAAATTGATTCAAAATTTATGTGATTTAACAATATTTTCTTATGTTCATATGTTCATTGGAAATTAATATTTCTAATATATGAGATCAAATTATAAGTACTTTTAAGCTAACTTTAACTTACGTATAAATTTACTTTACATCCTCTTATATAAATCCAAAACTTTTTTTTTATCTCTAAAAAACATAGAATGAGCGCTCAAAGTTTTTTTAAATACTAGAGATATATAAGATATTTATAGAATAATCAAATCCCTTTTTTTTCGTTACAAGAAAGTCTTTGCATATTAATTTTTTTTTAATCTCAAAGGATAGTAACTTCATCAATCCAAAAATATTTGTTAATTTGATAACATTATTTCTGTCTACTTTTTCTCTTTTCCTATCACTGTTTCGCTGTTGTAATGATGGAGAGTACATTTCTTTTGCCTGTCCTAACACTGTTTATCCATGACTAAAAATGCAGAGATTTATTTATATTACAAGCTGATGATATATTTCAGAACCTTTTGAACTCTTCATTCATCCACCTTGAGTTAATAATTTGTTAGATCACTAACACAAAATTACCCAATGAAGCTATCAGCGATGCTAAGTGCCAACAGCTTGTCCAAGCAGTTTCATCAGCACTCTCCCTTGCAAACTGTCTCCCATCAAACACCCTCATCTGAAGGCCATATACCCACACTGAGAGAGACCTTTGTTTGAACTCCCCCCATCCTTACCCAGTGATGAAGTCCTTTTCCTTGCATGTGTGGTAATGATCTAAAAGTTTAGGCCTTTCAAAAGGGGCAAGTAGATATTCCAATGGCACCCCACAGCAATCTTGCTTTGACATTTCTGAAGAAAAACATGAGAATCTTGTGTCTCACATACTTAGTTAACAGCTTATCTTTTTTCGACAGGTAATGGCTGATTCACCGAAAGGATGCAAAGGATAAAAGAGGCACTGAAGATGCCATCAACCTTTTTACCTGAAGCTTCAAAGACTGACATCGTTTGTCTGAAAGCTTATAGAGCAAATGGAGACATTTATACTGAAGAAAGGAAACCCATCAGATACTGCTGTACCCCATCAATGAAGTAGCAGGGACCTCTCAGACCAGCAGTGACAGAAGTCTCCTCCAAGAGTGACAATTTCCTGCACATATTAACTATGTTCAGTACATGAGGTGCCATGTCGTTTTCCAGTGGAATTAAGCTCTACTTTCTCATATCCACAAGCTGATACCAGCTAGAAAGAGAAGTCACGAAGCCCACATGCTAAACTTTCTGTTAAGAGTTTTGAGATTTCAGGGAACTTATACATAATACCACCATCTTCTTATACTTGGAATTAACCCTACCAGAAAGTGGTAATTAAATATAATATATTATACAGGATAAATTTTTAAGAATTTTTAAATTTTTTAAAAAATATTATTTTGATATAAACTACATCGTTAGCCAATAATGATATGACATATTACCATCACATAGTATCCAAGATGAAATAAAAACATAAAGAGATCACTCTCTACCCGTCTGCCCACATAGATAAGAGCAAGCCATGTGATTATGGGTTGTCCCCCCTTGTCACCCGTGTGGATAAGAGATCAATAGGAGGTTGTTGGAGGCGGTTAAAGACTGTCTCCCCGTAGAATATTTCATGTAATATTCTATCCCTTTACAATCTGATGTAAAAGTTCATCTTCAACATAATAAAAAGTTAGGATCACCTTTTTGATCACTCGCATCTATACTTATATATCTCGGGTTACTAACTTGAGTGTTGGAGGGACTGAGTTGGAAAACCTCTCTCGACATTGGTCTTCATGCAAGTTGCACCTCGAGAACTCGTTTTCATGTTGGAGGCACATCAAACAACCATACTCATACAAGTCTGGACTATATCGGGTTGACAATGACATCAATGATTTCTTCTCTAAATATTTTTTATTGTTAGAAAGAGAGCCCAATGTTGTAAGAATGTTGGCCTATCGATCACATCATGAATGCTTGAGTGAGAAGACTTTACCCTCGACCTATAGTATTTTTACCCAAGGAGGGCAGCAATCATCTTTTTCGCACATGGATGCATCCAACTCAGCACAATCATCTTACTAGCATCTATTCAACGAACGAAGTATCTCACCCCTAAGGATGACCTCGAGCCACCTGCTTATCCCTACCAAGGTATTCTTAAATCTTACTCAGCAAGTGCAAATGCTAATGCGAATGATATAGGTTATCACTCCATTTTTGCCCTAGTTAGCCCAACAATTGATGCCACTAGCTCAACTATGAGGTCACTGTTTCAACCGCTATTAGCATCAACATCCATCGAGGTTCCCTTGCTCGATGTAGTGTTGACGTCTCAAGAGCGCTTGAGATCTATCAAACCATTGACTAAGGGGACACTTTAGTTCTCAACCATGGAATTTGGTAGATCGCATCATGATAGATCGCATCATCACTTTATCCTGCCTAAATCCAAGACCTAATCAATGAATTTAATGGAGGATTCCTTATGATCCAACTATGATAAATGGACCAACGTTTTGTCACGGCCTTAGCTGGAATTGCCTAAGGTGTGAGGCACCCTTGTGGCCAAGACGCGAACTTAGCTTGCGTTGCCTAAGTCGCGAGGCACCCTTGCGGCAAAGACGCCAACTTAGCTTGCATTGCCTAAGTCGCGCTTCGCCCTTGTGATATTGCTCCGTAAAGATCAGCCAACTTGCAACCTCTCGCAGGTCCTGAAGGACCTGTAAAAGAGAAAGTTGATTAGTTCGAAGAATGAGCGACGGACAAATCTCGACGTCTCGCAAAAAGGGAAAGCTTTACAAGCAATTCAGCGAGCACCTTGCGTGCTTAAGAGAAAAGAGGGAGAGGGGGAAAACAAGGACTTTAGAGGATTGAACAAATAACTGCAAGTCCACAAACAGCTGCTCACCGGGTGCCGGGCACGACAACAAGTTCCCGTCAAGGTAACGTATGAACTTGCGAAAGGTTGTTCAATGCCCGACACTATACCGAAGCCCCATCCAGCCTTATGCCACCCGGGTGGTTCCAAGGGGCTGAGATGGCTGACGTTTTGGTGAGCGAAAGCGGACTGCAGAAAACAGCCCATGGCACACGAAAACGGAGCTGTTTTGGGGCTGTTTTGCACGGTTCGGTGAGCGGTCGCTTTGTAACATTGCAACTTGTTCGAACTTACATTTTTACAAGCAAAATGACTCAAAACCAAGACAAAACATGCTGCCAAGCAGCTATACATGTAGATGACAGCGATGAATAGTTCATTGAATGGAGTTGTTGCGGGTGCACGATGACCGTTCGTGACATTCTCCCCCACTTAAACTGTCGATGCCCTCATCGACGCTTGTTGGTAGTTATTGATGATTGCTTCTTTATGTCATAGGGCATCTTCAGACTCCCAACTGACTTTAGTTCGGGGAAGATTTTGCCACTTCACCAAGTACTTTGTCTGCTCCGCTCCATTGGGTAGCTTTATCTTACGGTCCGCTAGAATGGTTTCAACTCGCTTCTCGTAGGAGGCTGTAGTGGGGGGTAGCCGAGTTGGAACACTTCGGGAAGCATCTTGCATATCCGAGTGGTAGGCTTTCAAGTTGCTGGCGTGAGAACATTGTGAATTTTGAACCACGCCGACAGCTGCAACTTGTAGGAGACGTTGCCCACCCTACTAATAATTGGGAAGGGCCCTTCATACTTGCGCACCAATCCTTTATGTACTTTGTTCTTAAATTCTTGCGGTCGCCTTCCCAAGTCTGCCCACTTCTTCATTCTTTTTGTCGCCTTCTCCAAGTAAGCCCATGCAATATCTGCATTTCGGTGCCACTCCCTTGCAAAGTGATAGGTGGACGGACTACTCCCAGTATACCCAATTACCATGGTGTGAGGAGTTGATGGCTGTTGCCCTGTAATAATCTCGAAGGGGCTCTTGTTGGAC